>SJYO01048061.1:47496662-47629270 GCA_006410555.1 Capra ibex | reverse complement strand
GAGAAAGTGAAAGTAGTTCTCCGAAAAATCGAGGAGAAGTGAAAGACGGTATTCCCACCACAGTAGACGTATAGACTCCAATAACTATAAAGAGGGCCGTTAGAACTAAGGTCGAACACAAAGAAGGTCAGGTCGCAAAGAGTACTACATGAGACGTATCTTCAATTTATTCGTCCCACTGTCATATGTCGGAACTGCATCAGGAAAAGGATAAACCTTGGTCAGACAACAAGGTACAGGTCAAGATTGACAACGAAGGACTGGACGTATGTCTAAAGAGTTCTCCGTCCAATCCACCAGACCATAAGGGTAGAGAAAGTCTTAAAAGGTGTCAAATAACACTAGGTGTGTCAGTTTCCGAAACTGCATCAGTTATTTCGTCTTTATCTACGAAAAGACCTTGAGAGGACGAAAAAGGTACTAGGTCGCCTACAACCGTTAAACTAGAGACCAAGGAGACGGAAAAGATTTTAGTCGAACTTGTAGTCCTTCAAGTGCCAAGTGCATAACGACTTCGTTTGAGTACATCATAGGATATTAATAAAAGTTTTAAAAAAATCCTCAAAGACTACTCCATGGGTTCCTTGTTGTAAACTTTCAAAATCCAGGAGTAGTTATTAAAGTCATCAAACTTTGGGTGTCTTGTTCTCGGACAGTCCATAGTCCTTTCTACTACACTGAAACATCAGATTTTCCCACTTCAAAATTGAGACAGTCAGTGATGTCCGTTCAATGTCTGGAGAAACTCGCAGTCAAAGTGGTATTTGTTATATACCTCTGTTATTACATGGGAGGTGTGACCCAGTAATACTTCTAATTCACTATTACAGTTACACAAATGTTATATTATCTGGTATTTATAAAAGTATGACGAATCCAACAATCGTTTTCCTTCCACATCAAACGGAATGGTCTGATACTTAATAAATCCTAGTTTAATGGAGGGAGACTAAAAAGATGAAGGAAGAGTGTCGGACGTATTTTTATATTCCTCGATAATGTACGATCATATTACTACAAACCTTACGGTAAGTAAGTAAATTATCATACGGAGATACATATAATACTTTCTCTTTCACTTAAACGAGTCAGCACAGACTGAGAAACGCTGTGGCACCAGACATCGGGTGGTCCGAGGAGGCAGGTACCCTAAGAGGTCCGCTCTTATGACCTCACCCAACGGTAAAGGAAGAGGTCCCCTAGAAGGGTTGGGTCCCTAGTTTGGGTCCAGAGGACGTAATGTCCTTCTACGAAATTGGAGACTCGGTGGTACATATAATATCCGAATATAATATCAGTAGTCCGTGATACGATTTACATCTCTAAGTTTCTATTCTATACTAGGGGTGGGAGATCCTTGATTAGTACTTGATTCTCTTCGATATCGTCCATTTGTTTACATCAGTCATGAAACGATAAAACGACACTGTCTCCATACGTTCGTAACCAACGACCTCGTGTCTCGAGAATTAAGTTAGACTCTGTCAGTTGTAAAAGGTTAGTCTATTACTGTTCTATTTGATATTTCTTCTTTATCTTCAATCGTATTGCTGTTTCTATAAGATCCTTCTCCTTTGTCTTACCTGAACCGGTCCTGATTTAACTTGGGGTCCTGACATCCCTTTCGTGTCCCACTTATTAAACAAATGTGAATAAGAGACGTCACAATCTAGTTGAAGAGTGAATTTCTCGGGGTCGAGGGAGGAAGTGTATGTGCACTAAGATGTGATAGGATTTACTTGATCTTTCGACTCGACGACTCCCGTAAAGGCCCTACGTTAAAACGACGTACTACTTAACAAAGTACAGAATCAAAAGTCATGACTCGTTATTTCGACGTGACTCAATATATCGTCGTAATCATATACGGGTACCAAGGGTTGACTCACTAAAACGAGGAGACGAAGACGATCTCCTGTCAACCGTTACGGACCTTTGTAAAAGCGGACATAACTATGTTCAGTGTCAAACCCCCTTCCATGATGGTCGTAGATCAACTGTCCCTACTCCCTACGACGATTTGTAGATGTTACGAGTCCTGTCGAGGAGTGGGGTTGGAGTGGTGATACTCTTTTATCAA
This sequence comes from Capra ibex, assembly GCA_006410555.1. NCBI lineage: Eukaryota > Metazoa > Chordata > Mammalia > Artiodactyla > Bovidae > Capra > Capra ibex. The sequence goes on along the minus strand of SJYO01048061.1, from coordinate 47,627,190 downwards.
CGTCGGAGTTTACAGTTATCACGGTTCCGACTCTTTAAGACCGTACACAAAAAAGAAAAAATTACTAACTTGAAATCTTTTATTACTGTTCGACTACCGTTTCAAGATTTATTTTTTCTGAACAATACTTTTTATTTTTGTTGTTGTTTTTTTTGACCGAATTAGGTGAGCTCTAAGTAAAGTCAAGTCAAGTCAGCGAGTCAGCACAGACTCAGAAACGTTGGGGTACTTGACGTCGTGTGGTCCGGAGGGACAGGTAGTGGTTAAGGGCCTCAAGTGAGTCTGAGTGCAGGTAGCTCTGACACTACGGTACGTCGGTAGAGTAGGAGCCAGCAGGGGAAGAGGAGGACGGGGGTTAGGGAGGGTCGTAGTCTCAGAAGGTTACTCAGTTGAGAAGCGTACTCCACCGGTTTCATGACCTCAAAGTCGAAATCGTAGTAAGGAAGGTTTCTTTAGGGTCCCGACTAAAGGAAGTCTTACCTGACCAACCTAGAGGAACGTCAGGTTCCCTGAGAGTTCTCAGAAGAGGTTGAGGTGTCAAGTTTTCGTAGTTAAGAAGCCGTGAGTCGGAAGAAGTGTCAGGTTGAGAGTGTAGGTATGTACTGGTGTCCTTTTTGGTATCGGAACTGATCTACCTGGAATCAGCTGTTTCATGACAGAGACGAAAACTTATATGATAGATCCAACCAGTATTGAAAAGAAGATTCCTCATTCGCACAAAATTAAAGTACCGACGTCAGTGGTAGACGTCACTAAAACCTCGGGGTTTTTTATTTCAGACTGTGACAAAGGTGACAAAGGGGTAGATAAAGGGTACTTCACTACCCTGGCCTACGGTACTAGAAGCAAAAGACTTACAACTCGAAATTCGGTTGAAAAAGTGAGAGGAGAAAGTGAAAGTAGTTCTCCGAAAAATCAAGGAGAAGTGAAAGACGGTATTCCCCCCCACAGTAGACGTATAGACTCCAATAACTATAAAGAGGGCCGTTAGAACTAAGGTCGAACACAAAGAAGGTCAGGTCGCAAAGAGTACTACATGAGACGTATCTTCAATTTATTCGTCCCACTGTTATATGTCGGAACTACGTGAGGAAAAGGATAAACTTTGGTCAGACAACAAGGTACAGGTCAAGATTGACAACGAAGGACTGGACGTATGTCTAAAGAGTTCTCCGTCCAATCCACCAGACCATAAGGGTAGAGAAAGTCTTAAAAGGTGTCAAATAACACTAGGTGTGTCAGTTTCCGAAACCGCATCAGTTATTTCGTCTTTATCTACGAAAAGACCTTGAGAGGACGAAAAAGGTACTAGGTCGTCTACAACCGTTAAACTAGAGACCAAGGAGACGGAAAAGATTTTGGTCGAACTTGTAGTCCTTCAAGTGAACTCTAATATCCAATTTATTCTTTCCGTCCTAGACAAAATATTAAACTACTTTCCACTCATACATTATATTTAAGGAAAAGACCGGAAAACAAAATTTTTACTTAAGTAGTTATATCTTATAACTTAGAAAGAGACTTTTAACCGAAATACATTCCTTGGGTGTTATTTTCTGACAAGAAAGACATATCAATTGGAGTAAAGGATAAAATCAATATATCTTTTGTCATTTAAACCCAATCTTCACAGAGATTACGATGTACCGAATAATTACGGTGTTTCTACACACAGACAAAGTTTTTTTAGGAACTTATAAAGACTCCTTTCAGTAACACAAAATGGAATTTTCCACTTTTATACAAAAGTAATGTCCATCCGTATTTTAGTCTACCAGTGTACGGAAAAAGGGGTGTCTCGGTTTTTTTCGTCCCTCGATTACACTAACTTACCACTTACATAGGCGAGACCATTAGTTAGTGAAGATTTTGTGTCAACACGTGTACAACATAAAATCTTACCTTTCTTGGAGGACTCCCCCTATAGGGAGGGGTAAGATCTTCTTCTTGAACGTAACACTTAGGTCGTTTATTTTTTCCTTAACTCTCAAAAGAATTTAACTAGACACATGAATCTTCGATTCCTACTTTATAACACTAAGTCGGTAGTCACAGTACGTAAAACTCCTTAGTCGTCGACGATGGGACGTACCGACCAAAGATAAAAACTTACTGTGTCTTCCTAGAAACATTGTGTAGTGACTTCTGTCTAGAGACGGAGAGACACACACTGATATCCCATTCCCGTTAAAGTATGAGAAAAAAAGGACACCTTTTTGTCTTTGTGAAAGACATATAAAAATCTAGTTGGATTGTGACTGAACAATTTTCGTCATATCGACCACAGAATACTTGTAGTAGAGGGAAGTAAAGGTAGAACGAACCTTATCTAATAAACCCCACGAACACCAGTCTACTGGTCCCAGGATAAAGACCGAGACAGTAATCGAGGAACATATCCTAATCTGATTAGAATTTTGTCTATAGAGTTAAAGGAAGATACATTTCACCCTATTTTTACGGACGGAAATGATAGTGTGTCTAAGAGTACACGTTGATTATGAATAGTTGGAAATAATCCAAAAAAGACAGGGGAGAGAAGATCATAGTAGAGAAGTGGTCACAAAGGTGATGTGTTAGTGCATACGTTACAGACATCTTCATGGATCATTTGTGGTAAGGAATTTGTAAAGAGCTTACTTTACATTCAATAAGGTCAAAATATTAATAAGGATAGTTATGACTTACCCTGAGGTACAATCGGTCATAAAGTTACTCATGTACGCGGTTTTTTCGTCTCTGTAATGAAACGATTGTTTCCAGGCAGATCAGTTCCGATACCTAAAAGGTCATCAGTACATACCTACACTCTCAACCTGACACTTCTTTCGACTCGTGGCTTCTTAACTACGAAAACTTGACACCACAACCTCTTCTGTGAACTCTCAGGGAACCTGACGTTCCTCTAGGTTGGTCAGGTAAGACTTCCTCTAGTCGGGACCCACAAGAAACCTTCCTTACTGCGATTTCGACTTTGAGGTCATGAAACCGGTGGAGTACGCTTCTCAACTGAGTAACCTTTTCTGAGACTACGACCCTCCCTAACCCCCGTCCTCCTCTTCCCCTGTTGACTCCTACTCTACCGACCTACCGTAATGGTTGAGCTACCTGCACTCAAACTCACTTGAGGTAGAAACCGACGTTTCTTATATTAGTTAGACTAAAGCCACAGATGGTAGACCACTACAGGTACACGTCTCAGAAGAGAACACAACAACCTTCTCCGACAAACGATACTGGTCACGCAAGAGAACCGTTTTGAAATAATCGGAAACGGGATGAAGTAAGGCATAAGGTTCCGGTTTAAACGGACAATGGGGTCCATAAAGAACTGAAGGATGAAAACGTAAGGTCAGGGGATATTACTTTTCCTGTAGAAAACCCCCCTAATCAAGATTTTCCAGAACATCCAGAAGTATCTTGACAAGTTGAAGTCGAAGAAGTCGCAATGACCAGCCCCGTATCCGAACCTAATGGCACTATAACTTACCAAACGGAACCTTTGCTTGTCTCTAGTAAGACAGTAAAAACTCTAACGTAGGTTCATGACGTAAAACCTCAGAAAACAACTGGTACTACCGATAAGGTAAAGAAGATTCCCTAAGGACGGGTGTCATCATCTGTTTTACCAGTAGACTCAATTTAAGTGGGTAAGGTCAGGCAAAATCAAGCGACTAAGGATCTTACAACTGTAGGTGAGAATGGTAGAGGACAAACTGATGAAGGTTAAACAGAACTAAGTACCTGGATTGTAAGGTCCAAGGATACGTTATAACGAGAAATGTCGTAACCTGGAACGAAGATAGTGGTCAGTGTGCGTGTTGACCCATAACAAAAACGAAACCGGGGTAGGGAAGTAAGAAAGACCTCAATAAAGAGGTGACTAGACGTCATCGTATAACCCGTGGATGGTTGGACCCCTCAAGGAGAAAGTCATAGGATAGTAAAACGGAAAAGTATGACAAGTACCCCAAGAGTTCCGTTCTTATGACTTCACCAAACGGTGAGGGAAGAGGTCACCTGGTGTAAGACAGTCTGGAGAGGTGGTACTGGACAGGTAGAACCCACCGGGGTGTACCGTACCGAATCAAAGGAACTCAATCTGTTCTGACACCAGGTACACTAATCTAACTGATCAAAAGACACCAATACCAAAGTCACATAGACGGGAGACTACGCGAGAGCGTTTTTGGATGACAGAATGAATTCCAGGTTTCTGTGTCTTTGGTACCGTAACATTGAGAACTAAGAATTATAATGGCCTTAAACCAAAAAATTATAAATAAAATAACTTTATGTTAACTAAATGTTACAGTATAATCAACCTCAAATATAAAAATATTAACTATTACTAGGACCACATAACCAATTCTCTACTCGGAACCTAAACCGTTAAGTCCCGACTGAGGACCAAGTTCAGAAAGAGTACTTCGTTTCCAAAGGACTTGGTGTATTTGAAGTCAAAGTAAAAGATATATTTTTTTATTTATCATTATTATACAAGGAGTATCATAAGAAGACTTCTAATTTAATCTATTAGGTATATTTCATTAATTGCGTTACGGATTGTACATCATTTATATATAAATCTCACCCGATCGTGACTATTGTCTATCTAGGGGGTTTATTTCCCACTGAATTGTGTAATCACACTCCTTATACAAGAACCAATCGTCCACCGAGTGGAAATACCTTATAACCCTTCTTTTCCTATCACTCCATGAACCGGTCCTTCAATGGTATAGGGAAGACGAGAGTAAGGGAACCACTCTTAATGAGTGTTTCTCCTTTCCTGTCTATCATTTTCTTTACAGTTACCTAATTAACTTACCTCTCACTTTATTCTCTAATTTCGACTCCTTATTTTACAAAGTCTACTGACAATTTCAGAAATTGTATTTAATTCGTACTCCCACCCATTCATCCTACCCTTCTCTTTAATATTTAAGATTAAATTTTATTATTCAATCTACATGTCTTCTTATATGTGAACCTTTTCAGAAAACCCTTAAACCTCTACATCCTAATCTCGATCTCCGTTCTAAAGTCCCATCACTATCGAAGAAACCCTCAGTAAGTGTGTCTTAAGTACAAATATAGGAACACTTGTTTACGTTAATGATTTTCACTGCGTAGTTAAAAATGAAGGGATATAGACTGTGGAAACGGTGGTCGAAACGAGACCGTAAATATATGTATCGTCTTAAGAAAATTGAGTGATCTTAAAAGGTTCTCCATTGATCTTACATTTCTAGAATTACTGGTAAGAGAACTTGTCGTTCCGTTTCTACGGGAATGCAGTCAGAGTCTCTGACTCCTTTGGTTCTGTAATATTAAGTCTATATCACCAAATCAACGATTCAGCACAGGTTGAGAACACTGGGGCACCTGACATCGGGTGGTCTGAGGAGACAGGTACTCTAAAGGGTCCGTTCTTGTGACCTCACCCCAACGGTAATGGTAGATATTTCACCTCTATATTATTGTAGATGGATTAGCTCAAAGACACTTTTAATTTTATCAACCGTATCCAATTCCCAGAGATTCACAGAGTGTACCATTCAAAATGGTAAGATGAATGGATGAAGGTTTACCAAAGGTAGTAATAATGACACGGGAATCGGATTTATATAACTATGTTAGGTTTCTGAAGGTTGGACTCTGTCTAAATTATTCACGGGAGTAGAACGTGACTCTTCTTTGAAGGACATATACGAATCCACTGAGGTTGAAGTGATAGTTGGGGGATTCACTCAGGAAGGTCAACAGGTCATTTGTCTCGAAAGACCTCCTCTACAGGGAAGACAAGTCATAGGAGAACCTTTTATTTGCATAGACGATAGACTGATATATGATCAAAATGGGAACCCCTTCAAAAATAAAAACAACAACGCATCTGGTCCCCACTCCTTCTTTACGGTTCATACACAAAGACAAACCTAACAGAGTTTAAACATAAATCCAGAAATTTTCTGAAAGCTCAAGTGACTTCGGAAAAAGACCAGGGATCTCATGAAATACAACGTAAAAGACGAAATTTTCGTCAAATCTTTATGGTTGATTACTATATTATAGTACAATGAAAAGATCCAATCAATGGAACAAACAACCAAAAAACAAATATCCAATGACAAAAGTGAATCTCTAAAAATAAATTGACGATAGGTCGGAAATTTGAAAGTACACTATAATCATACGTTTTTAATACTTTCAAATCATTCTATATTATTTCATATTTATTTATGCGTGTCAGTAAAATACCCATTTTACAACTCCAACATTCAGACTTTATGAAATATTAAAGAACGATCCTCGTATCCCCTTAAAACATCAATATAAAATAAGAATATAGTCAATGTAATTGGACTGTAGACTATCATTAGACCAATACCGTTACGGTCAATATGTGACGACATAAAGAAATCCTTTCTATTATACATCATATGTCACATTAGTTGTCTAAAGTAAAGGGTTGATTGGTCCTTGTGTAGACATCACCTCGTGTTCAGTAAAAAATTCCGTCGGGTCGACCAGACGTCCCACTCTTCCTCACAACACTCAAGTTTAGTCTCTCCGGTCTAGGATATTTACGGTAGGAATTACGTTACCCTTGGATAATCTCTGAAAATCCGGTATCCCTCCTTGTATTAGACTTCGTACAAAAAAAAATCGTAACGAGAACGTTCTACTTACCATCCTTATGTTTTTATGTTCGTTCTTCTGGTTAATCCTCTGTCCGTTGTCTAGTACTACTGACCATCTTTATTTCTCTTTCTTTCACCATCTTTATTCTTATCTTCTCCTTTTAGTCATGCAATCTCTTTAATCTCATCTGTCCTGAACTACTATGTAGTTTATCTACTTTGATCCCTTCCATTCCTTAATTTCTATTGAGAGTTTTAAAACTGTTTTCCGGCACGAATATATTTTACACCTATTAAGTACTACAATAACTAACGGACATTAGACTCGGGACGATCTGGTCTCGCAAAGTATCCGGCCCGTGGTATCGCGGTTTGCACTATAAATCGTGCACCATCCGTAAGTTGTGCAAAAATTGACTTATTTCCTTATCCATCATGGCAATACGTCTTTATTGTATACTGGTCGTGTCCCAAGGTCATAAGGTACCGTTGTGTAGGAAGGGTTGACATCTGACACTAGTTTATTCAAAACTTCCGTGTACCCATAATTTGATTAGATAAAAAACACATTCTCTTATAAATCTCGAAGTGACATGTACAGGATGACGAGATTGTATTTGTAAAATTTTGAAAAATAACTTTACCAGTTTATATCTCTTGATATTTCTGATCACATTATTTTGGAGTACATAGGTAGGGTGACGAAGTCATTAATGGTTGTTAGATCGAAAAAAAAGATTTAGTTATAAGAGAGGGTCGGGGAATGGTCGAATAAAACTTCATTCAGGGTCTGTAGTGTGGCAAACTAGACATCTATAAAGTCATTGGCAACTGGAAGAAATACAATTCGGAACTTTCCTATTTTGAGACGAAGAGTGGTCCAACGTACTCCTAGGTTGTTTTACATGTGCATGTGTAAAGACAAACAGGACGAAACATGTAGATCCACTTACAATCGTGTGGGGTGTAGAGACTGACAATTATATTACTAAAGATACGTCTAGCCGGGACGAAAGAGTTTTATAGTACATAGTGAATATACACCTCAAAATTTTTTATTATGTTTACTTGAGCGTCTGTATCTTTTATTCGAATACCAATGGTCTCCCCTTCTTCCCCTCCCGATTTAATCTTCGAACCCTAATTGTCTATATGTGATGGTATATATTTTATCTATTTGTCGTTCTAGGATGATATATCGTTTTTTTAAAAAAATTAATTTATTTCATTTTACGATTTCTCATTTTCCTCACTCATACATCTACTTATTCCACCATACACTAGATATTCTCATTCACTTACCTTATCTGTTATTTATAAGGTTCTTAACCCTTTTACCTTAGTTAGTAAAGACCAGTCCTACTTGTCCTTTTTGAGGTCCGACTCCCTCCGAAATTTTTGAGAAATTTCTTACAACTCCAAAAATTCTTCCTGAAGTAAGATCCTTCTTTCTCCTTGTATTTATTTTCAAATCTTCGTTTTCCGTCTTATACACCAATCTCTTCACTTACTACCTTGGCTGTCCCTTCTCCCGTCCCAAACACTTCCTCTTCGTACCTTCCGTACGATCTTTCACACTTATATCTCTCTCTATTATCACTTCACATACAGAAAAAATAACAGTATACAAATGTTATGTTTCTTTCCTAGTCTCTCTTCTTGTACATCAAGACAAAACACTGTTTCAGATAAGGTACCTCCAACGATGATTAATGTCACAAGACTTGAAATTGTCTCCTACCTGTACAACGTAAGAGGTTCACTAAATAAATAAAGACCAAGATGAACGTAAAGATGTCACATAAACAGAATTCAAAATTGAAAATTTATTTGTACACATAGTACTGTTTATCTTCGTTTGTTTTCGGTCATAATGTTTAAGTTTATAAAGTAGAGTTAGAACTCTACATTTCTAGTAGATCCTATTTTTCGGATTGGATATTAACTTGAAAAATTTTATTTTCTTGTATTATTCGTTCTAATAACAATGTTTCAACGTACACATTCATTGTGAATCCTCAGGATTGTCCGTTTTTACGGGACTCTTCGTACACGCACGCACAATTCAACGAAGTCAGCACAGGTCGATAATCACTGAGGTAGCTGACATACATCATGGTGACGTCTCTCCCGTGTTTAGACTTAATTTTTAAATTGAAAGTCACAAGGGTGACTCCCTACGAATTAGAGGGACTCGGACCAAAGAAGTGAACAAGTCAAGTCAAGTCAGCGAGTCAACACAGACTAAGAAACACTGGGGTACTTGACGTCGTGTGACACGGAGGGCCAGGTAGTGGTTGAGGGCCTCAGGTGGGTTTGGGTACAGGTAACACAGGCACTACGGTAGGTCGGTAGAGTAGGAGACAGCAGGGGAAGAGGAGGACGGGAGTTAGAAAGGGTCGTAGTCCCAGAAAAGTTTACTCAGTCGAGAGGTGTAGTCCACCGGTTTCCTAACCTCGAAGTCGAAGTTGTAGTCAGGGAGGTTACTTGTGGGTCCTGACTAGAGGAAATCCTACCTGATCAACCCAAAGGAACGTCAGGTTCCCTGAGAGTTCTCAGAAGAGGTCGTGGTGTGAATTTTTCGTAGTTAAGAAGACGTGAGTCGAAAGAAATATCAGGTTGAGAGTGTAGGTATGTACTGATGACCTTTTTGGTATCGGAACTGATCTGCCTGGAAACAACCGTTTCATTACAGAGACGAAAAATTATAAGACAGATCCAATCAGTATTGAAAGGAAGGTTCCTCGTTCGCAGAAAATTAACGTACCGACGTCAGTGGTAGGTGTCACTAAAACCTCGGGTCTTTTTATTTCAGTCGGTGACAAAGGTGACAAAGGAGTAGATAAACGGTACTTCACTACCCTGACCTACGGTACTAGAATCAAAAGACGTACAACTCTAAATTCGGTCGAAAAAGTGAGAGGAGAAAGTGAAAGTAGTTCTCCGAAAAATCAAGGAGAAGTGAAAGACGGTATTTCCCCCACAGTAGACATATAGACTCCAATAACTATAAAGAGGGCCGTTAGTGAAGAGTACTACATGAGACGTATATTCAATTTATTCGTCCCACAGTTACATGTCGACTATACCCTTAAAATTACGGTCGAAGTGACCCAACCACACTACTAACTTACTGTTTTGGATCACTTTTGTAAATCGTGCCAGATCGTGTCTCGTCCGGGAGTTATACAGGATTAAAGAAGAGATTTAAATATTCTACATACAGTGTCTGAAAAATTTAAAATTTTATTTACAAAAAAGGATTAATCGTAATAACTTCATATTAATTGTATGTTATGTGACGTGTATAAATTTAATATTTAAACTATTCAAAATTGTATACGAAGAGTCCATTGAGTCGTCATTTCTTAGACGGACGGTTACGTCCTCTGCACCAAAGCTAGAGACCCAACCCTTCCAGGGGACCTCCTTCCTTACCATTGGGTCATAAGAACAGATCTCTTAGGTGTACCTGTCTCCTCGGACTACCCGATGTCAGGTGTCCTAGTGTATCTCAGTCTGTGTTGACTTCACTGAATCGTACGTGTGTACCCCATTGTCTTGTACCAAAAGTTCCTATCTTGACCGTTAAAACCAACGGTTGACAAGAAAAAGAAGTTATAAAATTTTAATAAATAAGACGTTAAATAAATCTTAGATCCCCTTTTATGTACAATCACGGAAATTTTTTTAACCCCCATCCTTTACGAGAGATAACGTCTTTACTCGGTACCCGATAAAATTTTTCATTTTCGATACATATAGTTGTAATTTTTAATTCCTTTTCTTTTTGTGTTTGTTTCTTCATTTTATAATAGGGTTCGGGTACTGGACCTTTGTTGGAAACGATTGTGACAACTGGAAGGAAAGTATTTAGAGAATTGTCTATCTATCTATCTATCTACTATCTTTGATTAAAATGTTTTTGTTAACCCTGAAGGTGAAGGTCTATGTTATCTTATTGTCCTTGGTCTATATGGGAGGACGACCTTCGTTGATTTCTTTGTCTACTGTGTATATTTTCTTTCTAAAAGTCTATAACCTGTAATCTGTCGTGTCCTTTCACTTGGGACCTTTTACTCTTTGTTTGTTCTACTCGGAATCTCAAAGGGGACGAATGACAGATTCCTTTTAAAGATCCGACGTCACATCCCTCCCCCTTGGGTTCATCCTGGCACTAACAGAGGGACTGAACATTCTTTTACAACCGTAGTGTCCCTCCGGTCAAGTCGATCTTAAGTCCATCTTGTGACTCCTTCTCGAAGTGTCTCCCTTTCCCGAGGTTCTCCGACATCTCCCAAAGAGACGACGACGACGACGACGATTCAGCGAAGTCAGCACAGGCTGAGACACGCTGGGGTATCTGTCGTCGGGTGGTCCGAGGTGGTAGGGACCCTAAGAGGTCCGTTCTTGTGACCTCACCCAACGGTAAAGGAGGAGGTTACGTAATTTCACTTTTCACTTTCACTTCAGCGAGTCAGCACAGGCTGAGAACCGCTGGGGTACCTGACGTCGGGTGGTCCGAGGAGGTAGGTACCCTAAAAGGTCCGTTCTCATGACCTCACCCCACGGTAACGGAAGAGACCTCCCAAAGAGATGATGAGGGTTTAGACGTCGACTCACTTCTTTGGTGGGTTCCTGTCACCTTCTTGGTAGTTGTCACTAATTTCTATCGTCAGAGTCTCAATGGGTCCCAAGTCTTATCAAACACAAGAGAAGTCGGTCTCCTTTTTTTGAGGAACATTAAATGTCCTATAACTCATCCCATGAGTTTCCCTTAGTGAATTCATCACCACTTTTTAGTCGGGGTCTCATTTCCGACGATGAGACTACGGTGTGTCGTTTCGTATTTTTGTTCACTAATTTAGTAAGGTTGACTAGATCGACGTAGGGTCTTGTTTCAAATTCTCATAAATATCCTTGTGTCTTTATAAGTCGAGAGTTGTCCCTTTTTAAATGTTTCTGACCGTAGGTTAATTTTTAATAGTGCCTACATCCTTTTACACTGAGTATTATTCCTGTTTGTCATTATGTATCTTTGTTTGAGTCTTTACAGTGTCTACTATCGTAAGAATCTGTTCCTGTAATTTTAAAGATAATATTGGTGTGACGTACACAAGTTCTTCGATCTTCTTTCTAACTCAGACAATTCGTCTCTGTATTTTATATATAAATATTTTACTTGAAGATCTTTACTCATACACTCCACTTCTTTTTTTACGTGACGTAACCTGATTATCAACTTTGGGATGTCTCCTTTTCTAGTCACTCACTTTGACTTCTGTATTTTCGATAGTTTTCACTTCGAGTTTCTCTTTTCTCACACCTCTTCCTCCCTCGTGTGGAATGGTTTCTTCTAGATGTACACCGTTTTTGTATACTCGACGAGATGTAGTCTGTAGTAGTCCCTTTACGTTTAATTTTGTTACTACTCTATGGAAATGTACGACTAATCTCACCGGTTTTAAGTTTTGTGACTGTTATCGTTTACGACTGTTCCTTTACCTCTGTATCCTCGGGAATAAGTAACGAACACTCTTACCCTTTAACATGTCGGTGAAACTTTCCGTCAAACCATCAAGGAATGTTGGATTTGTACGAGAGGAGTATACTAGGTCGTTAGTTCGAGGAACCATAAATAGGTTTCCCCAATTTTTGAATCCAGTGTCTTTTAGGACGTGGACTTTCAAATTTTGTCGAAATAAGTGAACCTTCATTGATTCTATACCAACCTACCGTAGTGGTTGAGTTACCTGTACTCAAACTCATTAGAGACCCCTTAACCACTACCTGTCCCTCCGGACCATACGACGTCAGGTACCCCAGTGTTTCTCAACCTGTACTGACTCGTTGACTTGACTCGACTTCTATAGAAAGTCATCTACCTTTTTTATCTACTTATCTATTCATTTGACTATGTAGGTCTGTTACCCGATAATAAGTCACGATTTTCCTCTACTCGATAGGTCGATACTTTTTTGTACCTCCTTTAAACTTACACATTTAGACTTATTGGAGATGTCATAATACACCGTAAAATCTTTTCCGTTTTTGTTCGTTTGTCACTTTTTAACCACCAATGGCCCCAAATCCCCTCCCTCCTCTTACTTGCCCGTCTTGTCTCTTCAAAAAATCCTGTCACTTTGACGAGAATACTATGAGATTACAACTTATGTACAGTATGTAAATTTGGATATCTTACAGGTTATACTCCTAACTTGAGATACCATTTGATACCTGAAACACACTATTACTACACAGTCACATTTAAGTAGTCACAATTATGTACACGGTGAGACCACCTCCTACAGTTATCACCCCCTTCAATACACAAATACATCTGTCATATACTTTTGAGACATAGAAGGTAAGTCAAAACGAAATATGGATTTTAACGAAATTTTTTATTTTATATAAGAAAATTTTTAGTTAGTCGATGTTCTATTGAAATCCGTCGAATTATACGAAAATTAACCTTCACTTTTTCCCCCTTTGTTTTTTTAAACGTTTCTCTTACCGTTGAAAAGGTCTAATTTTTTTTACAAATAAATAAACCGACACATCCCAGAATCAACACCGTGAACCCTCGAAACTAGAAGAGACACCGTACGTCCTAGAAAACAACACCGTACGCTTGAGAATCAACATCGTCCACCTTAGATCAAGGGACTGGTTGTTAACTTGGGTCCGGAGTAAGTAACCCTTGAGTCAGAATCGGTGACAACCCTCGTACCCCAGAATCGGTGATCTGGTGGTCTCTTCAGGGAATTAAAAAGGTTTAAATTACTTTTGAAGTCTGGGTGTTTTGATTGTCTTTTGAGGTTTGCATTTTTTTAACTTTCGTGTAATGTGATTGTGTGTAATGTTACTTTAATAAATTTCGGTTACTATTTTTCTATTAGAATTTTCGGTAGTCTCTCCTTTTTCTATACAAATTATGTTTCCTTATTTATTTTTACTGGAGTCTAAAACAAACCTTTGTTACGTTCGGTTGTCGTATTATATAAATTTCATCTTAAGATATGGTACTTTTTTATAGAAAGTTTATTTCCATTTTATTATTGATAGGAAATATAATTTTTTAGTCTCTTAAGTAATGGTCGTCTCAATATGATATTCTCTATAATGTCCTTCAGGGGTCCAATTTCCTTTTACTATGGTCTACTTTTAGACCTAGACAAGTTTCCTTACTTTTCACACCCTTTACTACCTATACTGTCATTCACGTTAATTTTTATAAAAGGTAGAGAAAACCTCTTCCTTTACCGTTGGATGAGGTCATAAGAATGGACCTCTTAAGATACCTGTCTCCTCGGACGGTCCGATGTCAGGTACCCCAACGTTTCTCAACCCGTACTGACTCGTTGATAGTAAGTGAGGTAGAGAAATTTTTATTAACAAATTTCGTTTATGTTGTCGTAACACAAACCTCCAAATATTGTCTACACCTGTATTTTACATACTTTCATTGTCAGGATTTCTTCCTCCTTATGCCTCCTCTTCACAATATTCAAAATACATGGTACGTACTTCACTACACTATGATGAACTTTCATCTGGTCATTCAGTTTCTACATTTGACATTTGGGGTTAGATTCCTGATTCTTGGATTAGTTGTTGTTGATGTTTTAAGTCTCAATGTCGAATATTTGGTTAATTCCTCCATTTTGCCGTGGTATTTTATATATTTCATTACGTTTTCTTCTGTCTGTTTCCCCATTTCCGTTAAGTCACCTCTTTTCTGTCAGAGAAGTCGTCTACGATGACTCTACTACCCTATAAGTACACACTTTTTTCCTTGGAACCAAGTCTGAATGATGATTGTTTTTAATAGAGTTTTCCCTAGTCTCTGTATACATTTTAGATTTGGACGTTTTGTGTCCACTTTTTAGAAAGACTGGAACCCATTTCGTTCATAAAGAATCTAACTTTGGTATTTATTAGGTAATGTCTTAACCTGTAAAAGTTATAACTCTTGAAGATCTTACTTTTCTCTTCGGTGTCTGAAAGAAGCGCTTAGTGAATAGACTATTTTCTGAACATATGCATTATATTCTTCTTGTGATATTTCCGTTGCTACTTTTTTACTAGTTGGTGAATTTTTTACTCGTCTACTAAGTTTTCTTTAAAGAAGTTTTACTCATACGTCCACCGTTTATTGGTGTACTTTTTTACTGAATCATAGTAATCAATAACCCCTTTACTTTTAAATTTGGTGTTTTTTAATTTCTTGGAATATGTGGATAATCTTACCGATTTTAATTTCTCTGACCTTGAGTTTACGTAACAATTTACTTTCTTCGATCCTTTTTGTCATTTATGACGTACTAAGGTAAATATAGTTTAAGAATTCTTATGTCTGATTAGATATCACTCTCTTCCGTCTAGTGTCCAACAGACGCTGATCTACACCCTCCGTTCTCTCCCATACTTTCTACTAATATTTCCCGTGTTCCTTTGAAACCTCTCATCTACCAATCGTAGAACTAACACTACTACAAAAGGGTCTATATACGTATACAGGTTTCAAGGATGTAACATACGAAATTTAGATGCGTCAAAAAAGACCCAGTAAATATGGAGTCATTCCGACATTTTTAAATTTTTCAGTGTTTTAATTCTTATTAATATTATTTGTACCACACGTGTGTCAAGTCATGAGTCTCCCCTTTAGGTCTGGTCCCATAGGTTTCCTGTGTAGTGCGTTCCGTGAGGAGTGAAGAGGGTTTCAGGGGACATGATCAACAGGATTAGTCTCCCAGTGATCAGTCTGGAAGATGACAACGCTGTGAACAAAAGCCCCTTCTGACGTAGGACAAGTCTCAGACTCCAAACCCCGGTGAGAGTCGTGGGAGCAAGACCGTCTCGAAGGGTGACATTAACTGAAGACACACAGTACCAGACACCAAATCTGTGTTCCGGTAAAAGAACAAAATAATCACATTCTCCAGGGGGGGGTGACGAGGACAAAAGGTAATACAGAGACCCGAAATTCACTGACTCACCTCGTTTTCAAGGAAATGTGTGTGTGTGTGTGTGTGTGTGTGTGTGTG
This sequence comes from Capra ibex, assembly GCA_006410555.1. Lineage (NCBI taxonomy): Eukaryota > Metazoa > Chordata > Mammalia > Artiodactyla > Bovidae > Capra > Capra ibex. Next base: position 47,611,493 of record SJYO01048061.1, on the reverse strand, counting down.
TGTGAAGAGACTGGCTTCAGTAAGTTTACGAAGACTTGTCAACCCTTACACAAACAACAAAGGACAGAAGGGTCTCACATCGGTTCCCGTTCCGACTAGACCTCATTTATATACAACTTAGTGATTTTAAAGGTCAATTTACAGAGGGGTGGAGAAAGTAGATGTGACCCCGAGAAGAGTGTGCACGATGGTAAAAGAGAAACCTACTGACTTGGTCGGAGGTTTGACCGGAGGAGAGGAGACCGGAACAAGGGAACTCAATGAAGATACGAAACGTTGTCTTACTAGAATAATATAATGTTTAGACTCGTACGGTGAGTTTCCTCAGGAAATGAGAATCCTATCCCAGGTCCGTAAGTTATTTACAACCAATTCACTTTCTGGTACCCCGAAGTCCTCGGAGTCCAGGGTTCTACCTCGACTCTAACCAGAAACTCAATAGTATAGAGAAAACCGTCAAATAATTTAGAAAGAAACGAAGTCGAAAAGAGATACATATACGGATGAACACTCACATTTTGTTTATGTTCTATAACCTACTTACACAATTAAGTACAGACGGTTCTCCGTCTACGGTTCTATCCTAATTGGTACGTTCCCCAAACAACTCTTGTCCTCGTCTCTTTCGACCCTCATCGGAGGGATGATATATCCTCCAGACCGTGAATGTCTTCCTCTTGCCCGTCCTCCCCAACGTCTGATTCACGTCAAGGCTCTTTCGGAACCGGTCTGGTTACCTTTCAGGACATTGTTTCAACACGTATCCCTCATAGGACGGAGACTGATCTTTCCCGACACAATCATGGGTGTGGTCGAAGTGAGTGACCCACCCTCGTTGGACGTCCTTTACACCGGAGTTGTGGTTCTTCCACCACCTAGATCTCCTCGATAACGAAGGACTCGTCTTCTAGGTTGGTCGTATAAAGGTCGACGACGTTCAGTCTCAGGAATTTCAATCCTCTGGTCCGTAATTCAGTTGTGTTCCTTTTTCAGTCGACAGTCGACAAATTCCTGATAGATAAATCGTACACCTAAAGTACAGTAATTGAGTTGTCGGAACGAAAAATTCAAAGAAGAAGATGATGTAAGAAAAATAAGAAAAGTGATGAGTACTCGTGGAAATGTGTCTCTAACCGTCCTTGTCTCTTCGTTCCTCAGTCCGGTAAAAAAAAAAAAAGGACGACAACTCCTGGTTTAACGACCTGGTTTTCATACTGGAGGGAGTAGAAACAAAAAGATTGAAAAGTAAAAAACCTTTACGAAAAGAGAAGGAGAATTATAAATTTAATATCGTATGTCGTTTCACAGATATGTCAATAAATATAGGTTTCTACTACAGTTTAATCTAAAACCATCTGTCAAAATTTCAGGGTCTAGAGGTAATTGTGTCTATTTTATCGTTATGATGTAGTAATAATAGAGGACTCTCAGGGAACCTGACGTTCCTCTAGGTTGGTCAGACAAGATTTCTTCTAGTCAGGACCCACAAGTGACCTTCCTGACAACGATTTCGACTTTGAGGTTATGCAACCGGTGGAGTACGCTTCTCAACTGAGTAACCTTTTCTGGAACTACAACCCTCCCTAATCCCCGTCGTCCTCTTCCCCTGCTGTCTCCTACTCTACCGACCTACCGTAGTGGCTGAGTTACCTGTACTCAAACTCATTTGAGGCCCTCAACCACTACCTGTCCCTCCGGACCGTACGACACTAAGTGTCCCAACGTTTCTCAGCCTGTACTGACTCCCCGACTTTACTTGACTTGACTTGACTTGACTTGACTATGAAGTAGAAAATAACCGTAAAGGAATTTGATGACTAAAAGGACACCAAAAGTTTAAGTTTTACTTTTCCTACGAGGGGGGTTTGGTCATAGTGGTTACGAAGAAGGTATGAATCTTCTTTTGTTTAAGAATTCTCACGAAAATAAAGAATTTCGTGAATCCTAAGTAAGTCCTTCAATGAACTCGACCCAGGTCTGTTTCCTCATCTGGTAGGTTGAGGACTGTAAAAGGTCCCGACACACAGGTCTTGAACCACTGGCTTAAGAAGAGTCAACCGGATATAAGTCGACCCGTTTAGTAGTCCGAATACTCCGTAAAACAAAAGAATTTTTTGGTTTTTGGTGAGAAGATTTCTTTTACTTCGTAATTTATTTTATACGGTGATATTAGAACACATTAGAATTTTCGACCGTCCTGACCAGATATTTTCGTTCGGACTTTCGGTTCCGTTTATCCGGATGTTTCGTCAGTTTGGACCGCCCCCCCGCCCCTACAACGACTTCCTCCGGACGGTACACCATTCTCGGTTTGGTTTGAGAACTAGACCTAAGGAATGAATTCGTGTAGATTGTCAGTCCTCCTTCCATACTAGTGGTTTCCTGTCTTAATTCCACACTATCTTGCCACCGAAAAGGTATGGAAGAATTACCTTCCGACATAAAAATTTCAATCTCTACTTTCACTTATATCATTAACTTTCTCTTCCTATAAAAGTACATCTACGTGTATCCACAAGGTCCGAGGAGTATATGTACCTTCCGTGTTTACTTCGAATAATACACAGGTTAGACCAGGGCCTATGGTACCTACTCTCTACCGTGTGTTAAAAATTTAAATTAGGAACACAGGAATACTTCTGACACAATGATAGAGGTAAAATGTCTATTCGTTTGATTCAGAGTCGGTCCCTTATTTTCATCGGATTTTGACATATTGATCAGTGGTTACCTAAGTTCTGCGTTTGAGTTACACAGATGGAGTTTTGGGGTCCAAAAAGACTATATGTCATGGCATTACGGAGGTTTCTTCAGCTTTCCACGTAGTATTAAAAGGTGATAGGTGACAAACGAACTCTTCTATCTATTTAAACACTTTATTGATGTCGTATCAAAATATGAATATACTTTATATTTATATAAACTCATACTCTGACATCAGACTCCTGACGTTCTTCCTTTGGGACACGACGAAGAGGTTCCCATTTATCTAAAGGGGACACGGGGGAGAAGTCGAGGTCTGGAGGGAGTAGGACTGGAAGTGTGGGGGGTTCTTGGACGTCCGGGAGTCCACTCGGTGGCGAGGGACGGGACTGAAGTAAAGGGGACACGGGGGAGAAGTCGAGGTCTGGAGGGAGTAGGACTGGAAGTGTAGGGGGTTCTTGGACGTCCGAGTCCACGCGGTGTCGAGGGACGGGACTGAAGTAGTCGACCAGGTGGAGTCGGTGCGACAGTCGTGGGTGGGAGGAACAGAAGAAGGGGTAGTCCGGGACGTGAGGGGAGGGAGGGAGAACGGACGGGTGAGGGAGGAGTCCTAGAGACGAGGGAATATTGGTGTTGCCGTCAGAAATGACTCAAGGAAGAGGAGTCCGGGACTTCCATGATTTTAGAGAAGTTTAAATGTTTTCGGGAGGTTCTTTGACGAAGGGTTCTGATCGTGATAAAAGTAGGAAACTGGAAAGATTCAGTTCGAAGAACCCTGATCTAATGAAATAAAGGGGACATAAGGAATTAAATAGGACAAGTTTAAAGATAGGGGACTTAGATCGGTTCTAGTGAAGTATTAATGGTTCAAAATCTTAGAAGACCCAACAATTAAAAGTCGGAGAAGGATAATTGGATGAGGAGGACCAATTCTAGAGGGGTAAAAACAGTATGAGAAATAGTGGGAGAAGAACAGTAAAGGAAGTCACAGCATTTATGATGTCACGGGAGTCTGAGAACAGAGGTGGAGAGGATAAGAACTAGTATTCGTGTGAAAGGGATTGGTCGAGTAGAAAGTCTCGACCTTAAGAGTGTCTATAAGACATAAGTAAGTCAGGTCTGGTGAAAGGACCTGAGGTCGAAGAAATATGTCGGGGGTGACCCACAGGAAGTCAGAAAAGTTTAAGTTACACAGATTTTCATCTTAAGGAATGGAATATAAGGTTTGGGGACTTGCGGAGGGGATAACGAGTAGAAGTAGTCGTACTGTGGAGACACTTGGTGAAATGGATACAGTTTTGGACTTTTGATGGGTTCTACTGGAGAGAGAGAGGGAGAGAGAGTGAAGGGAACGAGAAGTAGGGGAGGATTTATAATGAGCATTAAAGTACAGGACAAGTCGTCTAGAACCAAAAAGCTCGAACACAGGTTTGAGAAGGAAGGGGTCAGGTAGGGAGTACAGTGAACCCTTAATGGTAATATTTCGGATATTAAAACCTCAGGAATAGTGGGTGTCCGGAAGTATATCATATGTATAAGGGTTCCTGAAGCATACCATATGTTTAAGGAGATAATAGATGGGTAGAATAGAAAGATTGGGATAATAAAATGTGAGAAGGGATATTAATCAAATGTCGTAAAGGGGTTTCTGAGTACGAAGGGAGGGGAGACGGGGAAAGGAAACATATACAACAGGGAAGACAGACCTTAAGGGGAGAGGGAGAATAAAAGGGTCACTTTAATAAGTAATTCTTACTAGAATTTATGATGGGAGGAGTGTTTGGAGGGGGACTAAGAAATATACTCTGGGAAAAAGATTCGTTGGTAGTAAAGAATATCAGTAGAGATGACCATATAAACAAGGTTTGCTAGTGTTAGAAAAGGGAAACCCCGACAGAAGACGAGATCTGACACTAGAGTAAGTCTCATCTCTTGAGTTAAAGTAGAAGTAGGTCGACCTAAAAGTTGTCGTGTACTTTTACATCACTTAAAGGAAAGTGATTATAGACATTCTATATATATTTCATCACAATTAATGCCAATAACTATAGTCAAGTAAGAAACAAGTTAAGAAGTAACTTATCGAAAGATAACCAAACGCACACACACACACACACACACACACACATATATATATATATATATATATGTGGAATGGATGAGAAGATCTAATAGTTTGGAACCTTAGAAAATGAAAATGGTTAATAGAATCCCACCTAGTACGGAGAACATTTAGATCTATTGGTCTAGTTCTATAACGTTCATAAAAATGATCCGGACACTATAACATGACCCGATCCTTTAAGTTTCCATTTAGTACTTTGGTTTGTAAAAAATACTAATGTTCTTAAGACTTGGTTTATTCCTCCTTTTTTACAAACTAAAATTCGATTAATTAAGTATGAGGGTCAAGAATGTCCAATCATGTGACCGAAACGTAAGTCTCGAAAATAAACAGTGAAACTTACAGAGTATTGTATTATAAAGACAGTAATAGTAGACTATTTACGAACACATTCATATGAGTAACTAAAAGTTAATAATATTGTTTTAAATTACTTTTTCATATACTACATGCAAAATATGATGACGTAACTAAACAACGACAATATTACCAGTGATTCAGCACAGACTGAGAAACGTTGGGACATCTGTCATCGTACGGTCCGAGGAGACAGGACGTGATAGAGGGTCTCGAACGAGTTTAAGTACAGGCAACTCAGTAACTACGATAGATTGGTAGAGTAGGAGACGTTGGGAAAAGAAGAAAACGAAAGTTAGAAAGGGTCGTAGTCTCAGAAAAGGTTACTCAGTCGTGAAGCATAGTCCACCGGTTTCCTAACCTCGAAGTCGAAGTCGTAGTTAGGAAGGTTACTTATAAGTCCTGACTAAAGGAAATCCTAACTGACCAAACTAGAGGAACGATAGACTCCTTAAGAATTCTCAGAAGAGGTCGTGGTGTTAAGTTTTTGTAGTCAAGAAGTCGTGAGTGAAAAGAAATACCAGGTTGAGAGTGTAGGTATGTACTGATGACCTTTTTGGTATCGAAACTGATCTGCCTGGAAACAGTCGTTTCACTACAAAGACAACGAATTATGTGACACATCCAAACAGTATCGAAAAGAAGGTTCCTTGTTCGAAGAAGAGAAAAATACCGAAGTCAGTGGTAGACGTCACTAAAACCTCGAGTTCTTTTATTTTAGGCAGTGACGAAGGTGAAACGGGGTGGATAAACGGTACTTTACTATCCTGGTCTACGGTCACTGTAGAAGATCTCCTTTCCCAGTTCTCGACCACACAACCCCAGTTCTCAGTCCCTGTGGTGAAAAGACACAGGTTCAACCTTGTCCTGTGAGTCGTCTCCTAGATTTCTCACCTTGTGTGCTTCAGACTCTTTCGTCCTGTTCTTCTACGTACGAGGTCTCTGTTCCTTTCGTAGACCTGTCGAGGTCTCGTCGGACTGACAGAGTCGTTCTAGTCCGAGTCGACGACGAAGGTATCCGAGGACTGTTTGGACGGAACTTAACTTCCTAATCAGGTGAAACGGATCTCGTTTATGTCAACAAGTTTTCTACCTTGAAAATCTCCAAGAATACTCAAAAACGTCAAGACCTTGTCAATGAAGTTTATAAATAGGTCTACGTTTAAGGAACCTAGTAACAAAATCTTACTTGAAATAATTGATTTGAACAAGGTCCTTTTAAGATATTAGTCAAAACAATAATTCTTTGAAGCAAAAGTAAACTACGTAAGGAAAGAAGGAAGTAAATAAGTAAAGACCCTGAACTAGGTTTGGAATATATTTCGTAAGTGTCTTTCTTTCTTTTGTTCACCGCAGAAATATATTTGATAAGTTTTTCCTTTACTTCGGTGGGTTTACACTGGATACGGTAGACACCGGACACTATTTATCGTTTTGATGTCAATACAAAAAAGAAATTTACAATTGATATTTTATATCTTAGGAAAAATAGTCATGGTCTACAGTCCGTACGAATAATTTTACGGTATCAAATAATTTATCGTAGTAAAATATGAGTGACTTGATCATTTCCAACAAACACAAAAAAACGTAAATCCAATTTACAGACTTTAATACGTAATGGATGATGAAGACAAGTTCATAGACTTAGGATATGAACTCCTATATTTGTTTTAGGATATAAACATGTATATGGTTTTAAATGTAAATCTTCATCTTTTTAAATATGTAGTACCCGACTTAGTTTTATAAAAAGTTAGGTGTTTTCATCTAAAAGTAAACTGAGAATCCAAAGTCTACATAACTTTAAAAGTATATCGTGATTTTGTTTTTAATGAAAGATATAGAGTCCACATTTTCTTTACTCACTTCTACTTTACTTTTGTTTCTCATTTACAACTTAATATGTAAGAGAGATCTAAAAAATCGTCGAAAAAGAAACCGAAAGTATCATGTCAACAAACACTCCTTTAGACAACCAAAGACAAGGAGGGGTGTCAGGGTGATTCTTAATGATGTCGGAAAAGAGTCGGACTCAGTCCCCTCCTTATTGAAACTGTTAAGCCATCCTTAGTGATATTTCTTAAAAATGTTTTTAGTTTTCAAAACCTTTGAATAGATGTTCCGGTATAAACCCTATAAAACTTTAGTTTTAATTACAGTTATTACCTTTAAATCATACCATTAATTTCTTGTAATTTAAAAGTAGAATAAAGAAGTAATTGACTATGACACTAATTTTGAAAATCCAGAGGAACTTTATCGAGACTTTAGTGTCTAATATTATGAAATTTCATAAACAAGAAGAAAAAGTAAAAATGTATATCAAACACGTACTAGAAAATTCCTCGATTGTACTCCCTCTAATCCTTTTCCAAAAAAACAAACAAAAAAACTCTATATTTTGATGGATAGAGTGTCAGTTGCTCAGAATTCAATAAACCCGGTCTCAGTCACATACTATATAGGGAATATAAACAGATTTCTTTGGTCGAAAGGTCACCATTGGACCACTAATCGAAATAGTCGAATAAAGATGAATCTGTAATAAGACATTACAAATTTAGTCCCAGTGACGTTTTATACCAAATGACTCAAACTTTGGTCGTCCACATAAGACCTGTCTCATTTCTCGTTTATCATTTTACCGAATGTACAAAAGCATTCTCAAATAAATGAAACCCTAAAATAGACGACGAAAATCAAAATTTCCGAATGATGTTCCCGTGATCCTTGTTTACCCGGGAAACATAAAGTCCTTGTCGTCCACTACTTTGTCGAAAAACGAAAGTGAACCTGTTATTATCAGTTACATAAATAACTGAACTAACTAGTAGTGTTCGGGGTTCCCGGTAACGAAGGGTTATTTTTAATAGACCTACAAAAATACTAACAGATCTCAACAAGATAAGTAAATCAGACGTATAAACAGATACACTGTTCCCTACGTATAGACGTAAAGTAGGTCTAAAGTATGTAAACAAGGTTTTTCGTTAACAGATGATTTATGTACAAGTATTTTGGTTAAGGATTTTACAACAATAAGAATCTGACAGACACACTTGTGCCGAAATATTAATGATACTGAAATGGTCATAATTTTTGAATTGTGGAAGACCCTTAGAGTGGTCTACTTCGTTCATTGAGTTTGTATGAAGTTTCTTGAAAAGATCCTAAATAGGTACTCTATTAACATTGATAAGAGTCATTCAAGTAAGTGAGTCAGTACAGGTTGAGAAACGCTGGGGTACCTGACGTCGTGTGGTCCGAAGGGATAGGTAGTGGTTGAGGGTCTCGAACGAATTTGAGTACAGGTAGTTTAACCACTACGGTAGGTTGGTAGAGTAGGAGACAACAGGGGACAATAAGTGAGAGGAGAAAGTAAAAGTAGTTCTCCGAGAAATCAAGAAGAAGCGAAAGACGGTATTCCCACCATAGTAGACGTATAAACTCCAATAACTATAAAGAACACCGTTAGAACTAAGGTCGAACGTGAAGATTGGTAAGATCTCAAGAACTTAGAGGTCTCCCTATTAATGGACGGGAATTGGTAGATAGGGTGTTTCTCTTTCCCAGTTTGTGGGTCGTATCACGATCTGTACTCACAAAGATATACAATCGATTTGTGAGTTGTTTATTATTTTATAGGTCTCTTTATTAGGTAAACAACGGACCTCTAAAAAGTAGATTAACGGGACCGTAGTCACTTACGGTAATAGGGTGGAAGAAAAGAAAAGGAAGAAGTACGAAGACCTCTACTGACATTAGAGTACTACTGAAAGTCAAGTCAACGAGTCAGCACAGACTGAGAAACACTGGGGTACTTAACGTCGTAGGGTCTGGAGGGACAGGTAGTGGTTGAGGGTCTCAAGTGGGTTTGAGTACAGGTAGCTCAGCCACTACGGTAGGTCGGTAGAGTAGGAGACAGCATGGGAAGAGGAGGACGGGGATTAGGGAGGATCGTAGTCTCAGAAAAGGTTACTCAGTTGAGAAACGTACTCCACCGGTTGCATGACCTCAAAGTCGAAATCGTAGTAAGGAAGGTTTCTTGTGGGTCCTGACTAGAGGAAATCTTACTTGACCAACCTAGAGGAACGTCAGGTACTACTGAAACCCCTCATATTTATTAATAGAGGTCCAATCATCGTCAAGAAAATAATAGACGGGTATTCAGTATAAAACCTAGAATCTAAATAAGATAAGCCTAAAGGTTTGTCTCCCCAAACTTCACATTCCATCACCCTCAAATTTGGATTGTTCATTGTTGTCCGATACACGTAGATCTCTAAAGAAACACACAAAAATTAACACCTTTTTATGTATTTTGTATTTGAAATAATAGAATTGGTGACTTCGCATGTCAAGTCACCGTATTCATGTAAGTGTGACAACACACTAGGAGGTAGGGGTTCTGAGAAAAGTAGAATTTTGATATGGGTGATTTGTCGTCGAGGGGTAAGAGAGGAGGAGGGTCGGAGTAGTGGATCACTCAAAATTACTTTTACTAATACCCTTTTATAACAACTTATAGGTATTTCTTTAAATACAAGTAGTAGTGTAAATATTTAAAAAATCTCGACTGTATCATATCCTTTATATATACATACATATAAATTATAAACAGAGTAGTAAAAAGGACCCTTTCCTCACAGGTATCGATATGAAGACGTAGATTAAACAGTACATGGTAACTTTACCAATTGTACGTAATCCCCAAGTAAAAGTTTATAGAGGTTACAGAAATTTTAAATCATTAAAAAAGAAAAAAATAAAAAGTTCTTGTGATTAAAAACAACGAAATTAAAATCCGTAAATTAAAGATGAAAAAAGAGTAGTACTGAAATTATAAAAATTATAATTAATTTTAATTAATTAAACCGAAGGGTCTACCGCGGTCACTATTTCTTGGGTGACCGATTGCGTCCTCTGCACTCTCTATGTCCAAGTCAGGGACCCAGTCCCTCTAGGGGACCTCTTCCCGTACCGTTGAGTGAGGTCATGAAAACGGACCTCTTAGAGTGCCTGTCTCCTCGGACTGTCCGATGTTAGATATCCTAGGTTTCTCGACCTGTACTGATTTTGCTGGATCGTTCGTGTGTTCATGTATATAAATGGTCTAAGTTCGAGACGTGGAAAATTACGTAGTAAGACGTAAATCTTGATTTACTATGAACTGGTATGTAAACAACTCATGAAGACAAATAGACCTTTAGGGATAACGTAAATAGATAAAACCTTAGTTCGTTAGACTGAAAATCAAAGAATACAGTTAACAATAATAACAACGACGACGACGATTCAGCGAAGTCAGCACAGTCTGAGACACGTTGGGGTATCTGTCGTCGGGTGGTCCGAGGGGACAGGGACCTTAAGAGGTCCGTTCTTATGACCTCAACCAACGGTAAAGGAAGAGGTTACGTACTTTCACTTTTTACGTACTTCAGCGAGTCAGCACAGGCTGAGAATCGCTGGAGTACCTGACGTCGGAGGGTCCGAGGAGGCAGGTACCCTAAAAGGTCCGTTCTCATGACCTCACCCCACGGTAACGGAAGAGGGTTAATAATAATAATAACAGTAATAATTACACACTCATCGAGACAATCGTGAGTTAGAGTTCCTGATCTACTCCTTCAGATGAATGAAAACAAAGGAAAAAATTCGGGAGTTCGACTGTAAAGGGACGTCCTTAACGAGAACCGAGTATTGACTCTTAAAAATTTGTCAACTTCTTAGGACGACCCAATAAAGATACAACTTACCAATAACTTTGTAATAATACTATAAAATTTATCAATGATTACAAAATAATATAAGTACATTGTTTTGAATAGTCGAAATATTAAAATAAAATGAACCATAAGGTTCAGTTTATCAGTAATCTATATAAACGAAGGTTTAGTTCACTCTGGGTAAATTTATACTACGTGATAACAGTAACTAACTCAAGAGAAATCTCGTCCTTCATCAGTGGATGAACTATAATGAACTCTTTACACCTCTCTCGAAAGAGGAGACAGAGTGTGATAGAGCTCAAAATAGTAATCTCTAAGTCATGAACCACAAACAGTAGTCTACCACGGGAAATTTTACACTTATATGAACCCTTTTACCTGAGAAGAGTTACGGTTAGTAGTTAGAAAAACACTTAAACGAGAATGGGTGACATTCACACTTGTCTCTGTATTTTATTCTACTCTCTCTTATTCTTACCCCACCCTCCTTGAGACTATAACTCCTTTTTCGAGATTGTCGTAGTCGTAAAACGGAGAAAGTAGGAACTGAGAGTTTCTCATAATAAGTTTAATAGTATTACCAAACTTTCTATTATTTTACATTCAGAGACAAAAACCCTTCAAAGAAGTTTTATTAGTTATTTATAAATGACATAAAGAGAAGATACGGTGTGAACAACCAGTCGTGTAGTGTGTGCAATAAAATGAATGAGGAGTTTTGTTGGGTTAAACGGACTACTCTCTTACTCCGAGTCTCTTTAACGTATTGAAAGACTTCCAGTACGTCGATCTGCATTCTAGAATTGGAGATTTGAGATAAATAAGAATCCCATAACCCCTTGTTAACCTATGGAGGTTCATCTTTTCACTGTACTAGTTTGACATAAAATCTTTGTAGTATAACCTTCGACTTATCTAACCTCCCTCTATTTTGATCTCAGTCCGATCTTTAATCTTCCGATAACGTTAATAGATTTGTACTGGACTTACAACGGGTCCTCCACCTTCATCTTTACTTTTATTCATCTACCTAAGTTCGTTCTAAACTCTTATCCGTAGTTGTCTTAAATTGTTCTTTCCGTCCTTTCTCAGTTTCTACTAGGAACCCAAAGGGTAAACCCGTTGTTCCATCTAACTAATAAAAATAGTCAACCTCGACAATACTGTTTATATGGTATCTGAACTACCGAATTTGTTGTCTATAAATAAAGAGTATCAAGACCTCAGAAGTTCAGGTTCTAGTCCCATGACTGTCTAAACCATAGACCACTTTTGAGTAAAGGACGAAACGGTCACTGGTAAAAGGAGTGACTCAGGAGTGTACTATGTCTTGAGACTCGAGAAGTAGGAGAATGTTCCCGTGGTTGAGGTGACACGCCCTGGGTTGGTGTACTGGAGTAGGTTTGGTTTAATGGAGGGCCTCGAGGTGGAGGTTTACGGTAGTATTACCCCTAATCCGAAGTTGTCGACTTAAACCCCTCCTTGTGTATGCAAGTCAAGTACTACGGAAAACGATTCTACCCTTGTGTCTTTTTCTTAACCAAAACCTCAACCCATACATACACTCCCCCACATTTTACAACTCAAACTTGCGTGCCAAAACACCACAGACTTTAGAGGTTTACGTCTACAGGTTATTTGTCAAAGGATATAACCGGACTTCAAGTTCAATTCTCTGCACCCGACCTCCATATTTAGACCTCCAATAGTCTCATACCTACCTTTCATCTACTCTAGTGGGACCTTTTTCACGTTTCATTCTTCTCTTCGGTCGGAACCTTGTATAGACTTTTTGTTTTATTTTGTTTTCATTTAATTTAGTTATACGTTTTTCTCGGGTCCGTTCTTCCCTTAGGTGGTTCTTTTACTCTTCCTGATCAATCTATACATGTTCGTTCCTGACACCCTTGTCCTCAGGTCTTCCTAGTTCAAAGACTACCCTCCTCACGAGTCGACGGAGTCAACGATATTACAACGACCAATCGTGATTCCTCCAATAACCTCCAATAACCACTGTACTCCCGTCGTCTCATGTCCTGTTTTTGATCTGCAGTCAGAAGGAGATCAACGATTTACCTACGTATCATATCACATTTAGAACTGTATTCGGACTCTTTTCATGTATTTAGACTCTTTTTATTCTAAGTCCGTAGAAGGAACAGTTACTTATAATGAAAGTAATAAGGTCTAAGAAACACGTGTGATTTTAGTACGTTAACCGTAAAATGAAAGTAAAGACTTCCGATAAGTCAATATTAAAATGTTAGACTAAAAAAAGTTTGCTATAAGAATTACTGCCGCCGTATTTAAACTCTATAATTCTCTCAGAACTAAAAAAAAAAAAAATTATGTCCACGAGAGACTGTTTGCTTCGTTTCGTTCTCGTCCATTCAGAGACTCCTTTAGTCAAAATGACTAACAGACACTTTCAACAAATTTCTCGGAACGGATCAACGATATTTAAATTCGTATGGTGTACAGAACGTCTCATTAACTATCAGTGTCATACTACAATTTAGACTCACATAAGATGTAGAACTTCTGACCTAGTGAAGTGAATCAACAAGGGAACAGAAGTACGTCCGTATATCGCCCAAATTAAGTATGTACGTCTTTAATAAAACGTATTGATATGTACAAAACAATCAGTGAAACGATATACATGTTTATTTATATCGTCTTTTATTAGTAATATGTAGACTTCGATAATTATGATATGACAATATACACTTTTTTTAATTCCTTTAAATTTTCTTTAAGGAAACGTATTGGTCTGAAACAGAACTTTATACATGATATCTTTTTCATCATTCTTTTATTGTCGACATGGTTTTGTTGACGATTCCGGAGAACTGTTATTTCTTTTCATCGTTAAAAATAACAACATAGACGATATAAACCTTTACAATACGTATTGTATTTAGTTTTACGTAGAATTAAATAACTGAAAGAATAAAGTTATTAATGTATTTTATTCTTTTTGAGGGACCTTGGTAGTGAAGAATGGTAGACAAATCGTTGACAACAAAATAAGCTTGTCAAGAAATAAACTGGTCAGTAACACCTGTGTAGTAAGACTTAGAAGAGTAAACAGGAATGAAGTATACCAGTAAATTTACAAATGTGAACTTTCCTTTGGTGAAGTTTTTGAAGCACACTAAGGTAGTAGGTGTAAGAAGTGTACAATTTCTATTACACAAAGACCCTTTCAAGTTACTTTTTTAATTTTGAAGAACAAAGACTTAATTATAGAAATCCCGGCAAAAACTTTATTTAAACAGTTTATTACGGTGATTTTTATTATGACATAACGACGGGACTAAAAACCATTGGTAGTAATAAAAAAAAAGTTACTGGAGAAAAAGAAATCAGACAACCTCTTTTGAAAATCAAGGATAAGTTTTTGGGTTCTAGAGTCGAAGTCGAGTTCAATCGTAGTCGAAACGTTTCCAGAGACTTATATCAGTAGATGACAAGATAGAGAACCCCTCCGAACGTTCCTCTGCAAGTGTGACCTGGTGGTCCGTTTCACTAACCGACCTTTACGTAGTGTTTTTATAGGAACTCTTACACGACCGGGGTGGTTGACATGGTTCTTAGTGGTTTGTCTCAACGAAGGCGGTAAGACACTTCACGAATATCTTTTCGTACGTGTTAAAACAGGTATAGGTAAAAATATAAACCTCTTCCTATACCGTTGGGTGAGGTCATAAGGACGGACCTCTTAGGGTATCTGTCTCATCGACCGTGCGATGTCAGACACCTTAACATTTCTCAGCCTACGTTGACTTCGTTGAATTGTACGTACGTACGTAAAAATATAAACTCTGGAATTACTATGTATTGGGAGTTGGTGGACTGTGGACTCACCCTATATTCGTTGTGGACAAAAATTTTAGAATACTTACACAGGGTTTAACGTTTGATACGGGATTCATCTTGGGAGACACGAAGTAGTGAAAAACAATTTTAAGGTTGAGTTCGAGTTCCCCAGCTAGAACGTAAATGCAGTCGTTTCTGACAAAGTCAGGTCTTTAGTGTTTTACCCCCTAAATGTGTTTATTCGTCGTACGATTCCAAAATTAATTTTACACTATCTAAATAAAAGAAAAATAGTATTCGTTTGGGTTGAAAAATATCAATTTCCTATAAAAGGTAGTATGTTTTAATATCAGTTCTCTCATTTATTCTTTGTTCAGGGTGATTGAAGACCGGTCTTTACTGTTCATGAAAAGATTGTTTAGAGGTTACTCCTTAAAGTCGAAACTATCGAGACTAGACCATACTTTCATGGTCTAAACTACACGTCGAATAGGAGGTCATAGGTATATAGCACGTCACCCCCAAGTCAGATGGTCTCTGAGTCAAAAATCGACGAATAGATGAGACGGTCGATCACGAAGTAGAACTGTATTTTTTTTTCGTAACCGTAACCGTTCGTTCGGTCGTCTTGGATCTTTTCTCAGTTTAGTTAAAAGTGTATTTATAAATACGTTTCACGAGACCCTTATCCTTCATAACCACTTCCCACAGACTCCTTTTAAAAAGACGTGTGTATTTAGTCTCCTCTTAAAAACTTCGGATTAAGTATAAAGGTACGTTTACACTTTGGCAGGTATTAAAACCCGAAAAGTTAATGTCGACGGGCGAAAAAAAAATTAGAGTAAAAAGTTTAATTTAATAAAATTGTTACATTTAAAAATCACCAGTAAGAAAGGACGACAAACATTCTACACTTCAGTCGAGAGGAGTAAAAACCGAAGGGTAGTCACGAGGAACTGACCTCCAAAGTTCTCGAAGATAGACATACGAAATGGTTTCTACGTTATACCTTCAGTCTGTCTTATCCGATAAGTCATATATCCCTGCATCCTATATTGTACTGTTTCTTCCTGTACGGCACTGCATTGGAGTGACAAACAGGAACATTCCACTAAGGAATACTAAGAAAGAACACACAATTTTACCATACTAGATATAAAAGGAGACCAGAGTTCAGTGACCTCTCCCTATTCACCCCTTGGGTCACATTATCTTCGACTCCGTGTTCCTCCACCACTAGATTTCCGGTCAGTCACAACAATGTAAGTCATTATTTAATTCTCTTTCACAGTGATTCATTGATGTGAGAAAAATTTCCTCAAATTTGACAGGTTGTCCTGTTTTATAAAATCGGATCATTATCTTCTTTGTAAACGATACTATTATTACCGCATTTAAGACTTAAACACGAATAGTATGACACTGGAAACACTCTATTTTTCAGTTTTACCTTTACTTACTATGTATGATACCATACTGAAGGGATTACTGAAAAGTAAAACTTTTCAATTATATTTACAAATTTACGATTGGGTATACCAATACCAGTTGAATTAGACAGGAATTTAAGTCAAACAGTACCCTGTACAATAAAGAAAGAAGTTTAAACATTCATCCTCTGGTTTAAGGTGACAACGAGTGATAGTTCTTAAAACTTATAACGTGACCGTATGACAAAAAGAGTATGTTGTACATAAAAACGAAGGTCTAACATTTTTTCTTTTCTTTAAGAGAAGGTAAATCTTTTAATAAACTTTTGGACTCCTTTTATTTCGGTGTAGACTTCTTTAACGAATGTAAAAAAAAGAGGTATTAAAGTAATCCCATCGTCCCTGTCGAGGAGATTCGTGTCAGAGTCTCCCTAAAAGTACCGGTATTCATAAGGAGGAAGGACTTTCGTGAATTAATGAAAGACGGGGGAGTCGAAGTACACAATGCCGTAAAACAATCTGGGTAATAGTTCTCATACTTCTGACAGAGTTTTTCTTAAAAGGGTCTACAATCTCTACGTTTTATACGTCCATTAGTTTTCACGTCGCTTTAGGTTACTGGTACTTGTCTTCGTATACGATACCTTACAAGTGTAAGAAGGTAAGTGACCTTAAATTGGTATCACTGTTTAGGGGTTCTCGCTCTTTAGGGGTCACGGAGAGTGGTTAGAGTTGACTTTTAATATCGAAGTAAAATTAAGTCTCATTACTTGCAGATGATACAGGGATCGTGACACGTTCCAGAATCGTTGTGTTTCTATTTACTCTATTTTAATAGGGAGGAAGTTCTTTGAATGGGTTGAACTTAGGGGAAGAGAATTCTAATGAAGTCGCTTTGGTCTCGAACAGTCATTTACACACTGACCACTTTCAATGCTAGTAAATTATGCAAAAGTTTAACACTAAAGGATACCGATGTATTTCTCTTCGGTAATGGTAAACACCGTCATACGGGAGTACTCCGTTTTCCTTTCGTAGGTCACACACGACTCTCCTTTGAACCAAAATAAAATATAATTAAACATACTTAGAGATAGTATTTTACGTTCACGGTGTATTTCGAATTCTCGATATATTTAGATCAAGTGTAAGAAAGGGAGGTATAAACTCAACACGGTCGAATAAGACCTACGAATCAATATCGGGAACATTCGACGGTTGAATTTATGTCTCCCTTTCCTCTCACCGAAAATAGGTGGTAAGGATGGAGAACGTCGACCACAAGTTTCAGAAGAGATCCCGTCACGAAGGATTCATAGACTTTCTCAGGGTACATCGTCCTTCAGTCCCTTTGACAGTTTGGTCGTTTCTACTTTAAACAAAATGGACTTCTTAAGTCCACTGAAAACACAAGGATAAGGGAGGAGAACTTCACAAATAAGGGGTCGTGAATCGTACCGACAGAAGAGGAGTGGTAGGTCGAATGTAGGTGACGAAAATTTTGAGAAGAGACGGGTGAGATAGACTTCTCCAACCGAGAGGGTTGGGGTCAAAAATAGAGACGCAAGAGAAACAAAGGGAGTGTCGTGAACAGTCTTAAATTAAAGAAGGAAGGTAGGAAGGGAGGAAAGAAAGAAGGGCAATCTGATCCACCGGATACAGAACAATTAACAAAATAGGGAACATGAGTCGTCTGACGACGATGTATTGTCCACGAGTTTCTGTGAACTACTCATCTTCTTAGGGACTTGTTAACAAAATATAATTATATTAATACATGGAAGGTATCTTTTTGTATATACGTTCTCCTTTTGGTAACACAAATAGGTCAACGAAACACTGTGAGAACCGTGTAACGATCCATGGGTGAAACTTCTTGACCTTATAATTCAGACCCTATAATCCCCTTTTATCTCCTAACACAAATAACTCACGGATGACACAAGGTCTAATACTATCTAATAGATACTTATAAGTGAGTAAGTTAGGAGTTCTTCGGGATATAGTATTCCCCATAACAGGAGTCAAAAGTGTATATTTTTTATTCCTAGTTACTCTAATTTAACGAGTTACTCATAGTTTCAACCTTAAATTTGAACTAAGATAGACTAAAAATTCGAGTGCATTTTTTTCATATAGTTTGTCAATCAGAGAGTCAGTACAGGTTAAGAAACTTTGGGGTACCTGACATCGGGAGGTCAGAGAAGACAGGTACAAAAAGTGATTTGTTTATGAAGAGTTCCTCATATCATCCCACCCCCACCCCTGACCCTCAACAATCAACGATGACGAACAGGTAGGTATTTGAGTTGACGACATAAAATATATAAGTATTTAAATAACTCAATTTAACGTATTCGTAATACTAAGTAATGTATTACTTATGTTCCTTCCTGTTCTTTCACGGAAGACAGTTCCTCGAGTGTCAATCACCCCTTCTCTTATTTGTTATGTACTTCACTAGTTTTGCACCTATAAAAGACAATATAAATATATAGACGTTGAATCTTATATTTGTACCGTTCCTGTGTCGTCCTAGGAATTTTAGATTTTTTTTAATGACAACGTTTATGAACTTACTTTAAAATAAACTTTTAAGGGAGTATTTATCATTATCATTAGTAAATATTTTTTACTCAAGACCTCTGCTTTTAACTTCGTTTAGTTCTCCAAACTAGAATCCGACGACAACAACGAAGAAAAAAAAAAAAACTGACGTGGTACGTCGTACACCCTAGAATCAAGGGGTTGGTCCCTACTTTGGACACGGTGGACGTTACTTTCACAACCTCAGAATTGGTGACCTGGTGGTTCCTTCTGGGACAACAACGAAGGTATCACGGAACCTTCTTCGGTCTAAACTCGTTTAGGATTTACTATTTTCCGTTTAGTCATGGACTAAAGAGGGGAAACAACAAAGAAACTTTTAATCCGAATAAGAAGAGCTCCCATTTTCAGAATCTTATCTACTCTGGTACTGGTCTTTCGTCTTTTCGTCAATGTCGTGAACCTTCGAATAAACAACCGTTGTCCCTTTCTTATTATAGAACAATTCTCTAAGAAAGAAACAAGACCTATTAAAGAAGGTAGTCCTCGTAACTTCGTAATTACGTAAAACAAAAAGTCATGGTAAAGAACGTTCATTATCTGGATTCGGTCTTGGATAGGAAAAGTGGAATACGGGACAAACAAAGTACTTGACTTTCCTTTTATAATTTTTAAAGACAATCTATGTCGTACTAAAATACAAAAATAAACGATGGAAATTATTTTTACCTAGAGAGATGAAAATACGTATCGTACAACCAAAGAATGTATTTCAATTACAACTTTTATTTCATAATAAAGTAAAACGTCAAAATGTTACATGGGTGTAGAATATTTATCTAAACTCTAATCAGTTACAAATATAAATAATAAGAACTTTGACGTTAGAGACATTTATCACGTAATTCCTTTTATGGTCTAAATTTTCCGTCGGTATTGAAAACGAAAACTTTAACGGAATACATTCATACGACATAAGTTTATATATGAGAACTTTCGTAGAAAGTGTGTGGTAATAAAAGTAACGTGATAATATTTATTTATATCAGGGTACCTTTTAAAAGTTAGTATAACTGACGTGGTAATGATGTCTACTTATTGAAACTACATATAAATAGAGATCGGTAATAAGTCAGAAACCTTTATGACCATCCAGATTTACTAAAGAACATCCGAGGTGAACAAAACACTTCGACGAGGAAGGGGTTCCGTCGGGACTTTAATAGGTAAACTTTTATACCCTGGAAAATACTTTGTAACAGGATTAGGTTTTTCAACTTGTATAAGAAATTTTTTTCTTATAAACCGGGGTATAATAAAAAAATGTCTTAAATTAGTAACTTATGATAAGTCAATGTCGGGAGTTTAAATACACATACAGAAAACAATTGTAGGAGGAGATTCTCTCCTTGTCTCTAAGGTTTTAGTGTAGTCACACACCCGTGGTAGTGGTTCTCGTCCGTTAACACCAAGAAGAGTGGGGCGTAGTCTTGGAAGGTTAGACCTTTGTACCATCGGGGAGACGAGGAAACGACCGGTCGTGGAATTAGAGGGTACAACAAGTGACTCGTGTGAGACGAGAGAGTGAAGAGCCTCTTTGTTCTACAAGGGACTGGAGGGGTGGACGATTTAAGGAGGAGTGTAAGTTCTCCGTCTAGTCTCCGATTAGGGAGACAACTTGAAAGGGAATGAGGGGGTTCGTCTCATTTGGGTCGTGTACTGTTCAATACTACGAGGGACAGTACCGAGGATATTGTTAGTTAATTAAAATGACGTTTCAGGAACTCTAGTCTGGTTCTAAATAGTAAAAAAACAAAGGAACCACGTACGTATAGGACCTAAGAACTATTTAAAAACAGTTTACTTACTTACTTACTTTATTAACACGTAAAAATACAAAAATTGTTAGGAAACTCCATTCGTTATATCATCAAGTCTGTTTAGTAAACTTTTTTCAAAGTTAGAAAAACAGTCAATTATCTTATCTACGTATACGACATTGTTTAGTAAAATTACGGATAATTGGAGACAAGTATGACAAGTACCCCAAAAGTTCCGTTCTTATGACTTCACCAAACTGTAAGGGAAGAGGTCACCTGGTGTAAAACAGTCTTGAGAGAAGGTACTGGGCAGGTAGAATCCACCAGGATGTACCGTGGTGGGAATACCGTCTTTCCTTTCTTGATTTCTCGGAGAACTACCTTCACTTTCTCCTTTCACTTTTTCAACCTAATTTTGAGTTGTAAGTTTTTTGATTCTAGTACCGTAGACCAGGGTAGTAAAGTACTGTTTATCTACCCCTTTGTCACCTCTGTTACTCTCTGAAATAAAAGAACCCGAGGTTTTAGTGACGTCTACCACTGACGGTGGGTACTTTAATTCTCTACGAACGAGGAACCTTCTTTTCGATACTGGTTGGACGACGACGACGACGATTCAGTGAAGTCAGTACAGGCTGAGACACACTGGGGTACCTACCGTCGGGTGGTCCGAGGGGACAGGGACCCTAAGAGGTCCGTTCTTGTGACCTCACCCAACGGTAAAGGAAGAGGTTACGTACTTTCACTTTTTACTTTCCCTTCACCGAGTCAGCACAGACTGAGAATCGCTGGGGTACCTGACGTCGGGTGGTCCGAGGAGGCAGGTACCCTAAAAGGTTCGTTCTCATGACCTCACCCCACGGTAACGGAAGAGGTTACTTGTTTGATCTGTCGTAATTTTTTTTTTCAGAGAATTTTTCGTCTCTGTAATGAAACGGTTGTTTCCAGACAGATCGGTTTCGATACCAAAAAGGTCAACAGTACATACCTACACTCTCAACCTGATATTTCTTTCGACTCGTGGCTTCTTAACTACGAAAACTTGAGACCACAACCTCTTCTGAGAACTCTCAGGGAACCTGAAGTTCCTCTAGGTCGGTCAGTTAAGATTTCCTTTAGTCCGGACTTATAAGTAACCTTCCTGACTAGCACTTCGAGGTTATGAAACCGGTGGACTAAACTTCTTGACTGAGTCATATTTTCTGGGACTACGATCCTTTCTAACTTCCGGTCTCCTCTTTCCCTGTTGTCTCCTATTCTACCAACCTACCGTAGTAGATGAGTTACCTGTACTCAAACTCGTTCGAGGTCGTCAACCATTATCGTCCCTTCGGACCGCACGACGTCAGGTACCCCGACGTCTCGCAGTCTGTGTTGACTCGGTGACTTGACTAACTTGGAGTCGATGACTTTATTCGGAGTAAAATGATTATATACATAGACCGAATTAAAAATATCCCCAATATACCTATTGTCTACCTCTCATGACTCAAACTACGGACGTACACCAGTTACGTACCACCGTTAATGAACGGAATAATTATTATTAATCTAGACAAGTTTCAAGGGTATTAGTGGAGGTTGTTGTTGAACACAAATGACTCATGGGTTTACTACGTACTATTTCGTAAAATTACCACCTGTGTTCCGGTATTTAATTTTTTTCTTCTTCAGTTCTACAAGATTGAAAATTCTATAGTTTCGAGTAAGAAATGATCAATAGAACTTATTCAGTGTAAGACAAAGGAGTCTATATTTTATACTCTTCTCAAAACAAAGTCATTATCTTCATGATACTGGTGAATTACATTGTTAATATTATTCGAAGTATTACTTATTCATGTGGGTCGGATGATGAGATTTTCCTTTAAATACCTACTCTCTAAGTATATTAAAGTTTTTGGTTGTACTATTGAATTGATATTATTTACTTTGGTTTTTCTTTCAATTTACTAACACATGAATTAAATATTACAAGTCGAACTAATATAATTTTCTATATTACTTCGTTAGACTATGAATATTACTCATCCAAACCTAAAAACTTTTCCATTCTTATACTCTTCGGTGAACTACCTTCCCCATATCCTTATACTTCCTCACCTCTATTCCTACCTTAATCTTATTTTGGTCCTAACTCTACTCATTATTGTCTGAATATATACTCTATTTTCCGTCCTCTTTTATTAGAATTAATTTCATTTCTAATCTACAGTTCTGTTTAACAATTGAGTACATCTCTTTTTATTCTTTCAAACTAAAGAACATTTACTCCACTCGAAACAAGTACATATTACAGTGTTATTAATTAGAGGACACGATATTATTCTTTGTCTTGTTTTAGATAGAGGAAAGAACTTTAAGGTGGTGGGTACCGTTACGTACGTCGGTCCGAGTATAAATCCTTCTGTAATCTCTAGTAAAACAAGGCACTCGTTGTCTTTCACTCTTACCTAATCTTTTTTCTTCGAAATGATGTTCTCCAATATCTCTTTAACACATTAACTACACACCTTTGTCATTACTTTTTGGATCTATTAATTTTTTATTTACGAAATTTGTATCTACCAGTATAAAGTCAATTCAAGTCGAGTCAAGGAGTCAGTATAGACTGAGAAACGTTGGGACAGGTAGTGGTTGAGGGACTTGAACGAGTTTGAGTTTAAGTCACGTATAACGACGACGTCGACGACGATGATTCAGTGAAGTCAACACAGGCTGAGACACGTTGGGGTATCTGTCGTCGGGTGGTCCGAGGCGTCAGGGACCCTAAGAGGTCCGTTCTTGTGACCTCACCCAACGGTAAAGGAAGAGGTCACGTACTTTCACTTTTCACTTTCACTTCGGTGAGTTAGCACAGGCTGAGAAACGCTGGGGTACCTGACGTCGGGTGGTCCGAGGAGGTAGGTACCCTAAAAGGTCCGTTCTCATGACCTCACCCCACGGTAACGGAAGAGAGAGTCACGTATAATTTTGGTACATTTTTGATGAAAGATAAACATACACATTGCCTTAATTGCAGATCAGAGTCTCTTAGAGTCTATTTTTACATACACCGTTCTCTAGAATTTTAGTACATCTTACGTCCCGTCAAGAAGTGACCCGTACGGACAGGATACCGGAAGTCCTATCAGTGATTTAAACTAATCTTTGAGGATTAATAACGTCATTTGTTTTTACATGAGGAAGTAAAGGAAGGGGTTTACGTGGGAAGATCCTTTACATTCTAGAGATGATTCTTAGTAACCGAACCTCTCTTTCGTGTAGTCGCATAAACTGAAAGGTGCACGTCCGTGCTTAGATCGTCGTACTGAACTCCAACCCTATGGTGGATCTGACCCTGACTCTCACGTAAAACGTTAAACAAGGAAGTTGAAGGACCACGGTGGACACCGTACGGTCAAGATTGTCAGGCATCTGTGAAGTCTACGAACAACCTGTGGGACGAATTTAAGTACCGGAACTTTCTTAGAGAAAGGTTCATCCTCCGTATCCGTTTTGAAGTACGAAGATCACTTTTTTATTGTGGAGACTTACTTACTCATATGGCACGTTTGGGCGATAAGGTAAATTTATCAATGTATATACCACCAAAAGGAAAAGTGACTTGAGGACATATTTTACTCTGGTGTTGAAAACAAGTAGAAAACTCGTAAAGTCACTCAAAATTTTGAAGATAAGAATCGAGACAAGATAGACAAGAATCGAGATGTTGAGTGTAGTTTTAGTTAGACTGTAAACTATTGTTAGTCGTCGAGTTTAATTGTTTGAGTCGAAACCTATCCTAAAATTAAGTAGATACTTTCAGTAGAAGGTTAATACCTTCGTTTGGTTAAAGAGAAGACCTTTTAAGTCGTTTGCGTACGAACAGTCTGATACAGATAAAACTCAATATAACATTCCAAAGACTTTCCGTGTTAACTCAATATATTATTGTATGTTCTACTTAAATATAAAAATGTACATTTTATGTAGGTGTAGGAATGAGGAATACCGGAAAAAATTTTTTTATTCGTTAAGACACAAGGGATAGTGGGTACCCTACTTTGGTAGGTCTTTTGGACATACCGGTAGTTTCAAGGAATTGTTAGACTGATGTTGAATGGGGATGAGGGAAGGTGAGACAGTCTGTTGTGGAGTCAGGGAAAAGATCGACAGAGATAAAGGAAGGAGTGTTTGTAGTAAGTCCGGTCTGTGTCAACGAAGACCCGGACGTCAACTTGGGGATGAAACAGTACATTAGTGAAGTGAAAGTCAGTCGAAAAAAGTATTCATGTTTCGTCTCCCGTAATTTACTACATTACATGTGTTACGAATCGTGTCTGAGATCGTGTGTCACCCAGGGGGTCTCGACACTCAGGGAGAGAGGAGGAAAATTTCCGGAAATAGAGTTTTAGACATTTTTGTGACAGAAACTCCGGTCCGGTTTAAGATGGAGACACTTTTAAAGGGAACTCTGGAATCGACTTTCATGAGTGAGTAAATGTCTACTTCTATGACCTATGTCTCTTTGATTCATCGAACCCCGAAGTAATGACCAAGTTACATTTCGTATCTAAGGTCGGATTCACTAGACCGTGATCACACACGAAAATAAAAATTTGTCCTATATCTAATTTTTTTTATTATTGAGCTCTACATTAAACACATGGTTTACACATGGGTAAGTTTTATATGTTAAGTTTTTTTTTCACATGTTGAGTTACCAAACATGGCATTAGTACTTCCACACGTCGGTATTGGTGTTAGTCAAACTCTTGTATAAGTAATGAGGTCTTTGTTTCGTCAGTGAAACGTAAAGGGGAGTTAGAATGGGAGATCAGCGGTCGGTGACAATTAGATGAAAGACAGAGATGTCTCTACGGATAAGACTATAACGTATATTTACCTGAGCTTTATACACCAGAGGACACGGAACAATGAG
This sequence comes from Capra ibex, assembly GCA_006410555.1. Classification (NCBI taxonomy): domain Eukaryota; kingdom Metazoa; phylum Chordata; class Mammalia; order Artiodactyla; family Bovidae; genus Capra; species Capra ibex. The sequence continues at coordinate 47,586,033 of SJYO01048061.1, read as the reverse complement.
AGAAGGGTACTACGAGAGTTCCAAGTAGGTATGACACCGCACATAGTCATGAAGTAAAGAGAAATAACAACTCATTATAAGACAACATACCTATTTGGAATGATTAGATAGACAAGTAGTCAAATGTCTGTAAACCTAAGAAGGGTGGACAACCAAAGACTAATTGTAATAACATTTAGAAGTAGATGTACAAAGACACACTTGTAAAATCCCGAAGGGTCCACCGAGTTAACCTCTTCCGTCACCGTGGGGTGAGGTCATGAGAACGGACCTTTTAGGGTACCTGTCTCCTCGGACCACCCGACGTTAGGTATCCCAGCAATTCTCAGCCTGTACTGACTCGTTGAAGTGAAAGTGAAAAGTGAAAGTAGGTAACCTCTTCCTTTACCGTTGGGTGAGGTCACAAGAACGGACCTCTTAGGGTCCCTGCCACCCTCGGACCACCCGACGATAGATACCCCAACGTGTCTCAGCCTGTGCTGACTTCGTTGAATCGTCGTCGTCGTCGTCGTCCATGGAGTTACCATTTCTCAAATGGACGGTTACGTTCTCTACGTCTTCTGGGTCCAAGCTAGGGACCCAACCCTTCTACGGGACCTCCTCCTTTATCGTTGGATGAGATCATAAGAACGGACCTCTTAGGATACCTGTCTCCTCGGACCTTCCGATGTCAGGCACCCCAGAGTTTCTCAGTCTGTGTTGATTCGTTGACTTGTACGTACGTACATAAATAATAAGAACACATGTATAAATATTAACGACCCAGTATACGATTTCGACTTTGAGGTCATGAAACCGGTGGAGTACGCTTGTCAACTGAGTAACCTTTTCTGAGACTACGACCCTCCCTAACCCCCGTCCTCTTCTTCCCCTGCTGTCTCCTACTCTACCGACCTACCGTAGTGGCTGAGCTACCTACACTCAGACTCACTTGAGACCCTAAACCACTACCCGTCCCTCCGGACCGCACGACGTTAAGTACCCCAGAGTTTCTCAGCCTGTGCTGACTCGCTGACTTGACTTGACTTGACTTGACTACCATTGAGACACAATTTGTAAAACTCCTTGACGGTTTGACAAAAAGTTTCACTGATATAGTCAAATTTAAGAATGGTTGTTACACACTCCCAAAGTTAAAGAGGTGTAGGGGTGGTTACGAATAATAGACTGAACTATCGGTAGGACCACCCACACTTAAACATCAAAATTAAACATAAAGGGATTACTGATTACTATAACATGTAGAAAAGTGTACGGATAACCGGTGAACGTAATAGAAGGAACTTCTTTACAGACAATTCGCGAAAATTTTAATAAAAATTCGGGTAATTTAATTTTTTTTAAAAAAAATTAAATAAAAACTGGCGTGGTACACCGTACACCCTAGAATCAAGGGGTTGGTCCCTAACTTGGACACAGGGGACATAACCTTAACGTCAGAATTGGGGTCCTGGTGGTCCCTCCAGGGATTCGGGTAAAAATTTAACCCAATAACGGAAAAATTTCACAACTCAAAACCTCAAAAATTTATATAAGAACACATGTTCTGTAATAGTCCATATGTTAAACGTTTATAAAAGAGGGTAAAACACTCCACAGAAAAGTGAAAGAATTACTACAAGAAACTTTATGTTTAAAAATTTTGAAACTACTTAAGGTCAAATAAAAAAGAAAACAACGAAGACAAACAATACAACGAATATAGATTCTTTCGAAACGGATTGGATTGGGTTCAAGTACTTTTAAATGAGGATACAAAAGAAGATTTTCAGAACACCACAATCGTGAACGTAAATCCGGACAGTAGTGGACCTTAAAAAACACAAACCAGATTCCTTCCTCAGATTGAGGTCTGAAATGGTACACCTATAGGTTAACAAGGTCGTAATGAACGACTTTTTTGACAGAAAGGAGATGACTAAAATGTGGGAACAACTTTTTCTCGGATACATAAATTAACGTCATGACAGTAGAGAGGAGAGACAGGTAGTCCAAGGAAACAGGAATACTTGATGGAAAAGAAGTTAGTATGGGACGAGAAGGTGTGTAGGCAAGAACACCAGATAGAACTTACGTCGAGGGGTAAAACAGACGATAGAACTTATGATCGAATTTACCTTAGATGAAACAGATCAACAACACCGAAATGGACGTTGTGTAATAAATCAAAAAGATTTACAAAATGAACAGTATGACCTAGTAATAGATCAATAACTGTTAAGACGAAATTTCTTTTGATAGTAAGAGAAAGAGGTTATGGACCGTGTCACAGGTCGTATAATATCTGTGATATTCAAATTTAGACAACTTTACTTAATTACTTGTATCGGAACCGATCCTTAAAATCCTGGATATTCTTTAGGTCCTTCTAGGATTTCTATAGTTCTCAAGTTATTTATATTTTCAATTATTTTACTTTTGACGTTGGATGTCACTTTTGTAGTAAAGAGTACGAAGACTATTTAAAGGACGTCTGAATAGCAACGATATAGTGACAATTCTTGTCTCTTTCGATCATTTTTAAAATGTCCAACTATTTTATGAAAAACTCGATTACGTGAAATTTTTACATAAAATGTCTAGCGTAATGACTTTTATAAGAATTTAGTTAAAACAATTATAGAAAGTGTATCAAAAATATCGTATAAAAATTTTCTAATTCTTATAAAATCAACGGTCAGGTGTCGGTAAAAGGTACGTGTAAGTAATCGGGAATAAAATTTTGTATTAACTAAATATTTCCACAAATACCCTGGTTATAATATGTGTTGATAACCTTTGATTCCAGACACATTACGACGCCGTTTATTGTCATTTATTGGTATTTTATTCTCCTACTGTGAAAAGGTCCGGGTTAAGATTCCTTTTTGTTTTGTTTTGTTTTGTTTTGTCTTCTTTGGATTTAGTTTACGAAATAAAGAAGAACATTTTTAAAAGAAATTAACTAGATAAAGTTTAATCTTTTATTATATACGAACCTGTTCGACCATTTCATTACATTCTATATATTTCATTTTCATTTAGTAGGGGAAAGTAAGAATGACGGTGACGTTTCGTTGGTTAAAACTATCAATTTAACAATCAGTCTTATAAGAGAAAAGAGAAATTCGTAAGTGTATGGAAATTTGTATAGAGTCTATAGATAACGACACACTGTCTTATGGGGTTTTCTCCACTCCACCCTAATAATGGTCGGTAGAAACGTCAGATGGGTTGTAAGTTTGGACGAAACACACACTAAACCAGATCTACTTTACTTACGTATTATTACGTAATGATATTTTGAGAAGAATTCTTATATAATATCTGTATGAGTACTTCTAGTACTTCTAGATTAAGGTCGACAGTGGAAAATCAAAGAAATACGTATAATGGGTGTGAGTATATAACCAAAGGGTCCACCACGATCTCTATTTCTTTGACGGACCGTTACGTTCTCTGATTTTTCCGAACCCAAGCTAGGTACCCAACCCTTCTAGGGGACCTCCTCCCGTACCGTTGACCGAGGTCGTAAGAATGGACCTTTTAGGGTACCTGTCTCTTCGGACCACCCGATGTGAGATACCCCAGCGTTTCTCGACTTGTGCTGACTTTGCTGAATCGTGTACGTGTGTGTGTGTGTAAATATATATCAAAACCACTTAAAAAAGAGAGGAGAAAAAAAACGTAATGTAAAATTACTAGGAAATTAGGGTTGGAGACGGGTGACTTAGAAGACCCGGAGTACAGGTATTCTGTCGGGTTCGACTCTAGACTACACAAAGAAAGGTCTGAACGAGACTCCTCCCGAATCAGATCAAGTCAATTGAGATATGAGAAGTCAGTAAAATAAAATAACTTTCATTTTAGAAAAAGGGAATGTCCGTCTATTTTGGGTGTCATAGACCCCCCCCTTACCGATCAAAATAGAGGGGAGGGGGTTATAAATATGATCATATAAAATAAAAAGACAGAATATCGTAAAAGACTGACCTAACGTTACCAAATTTACACAAAGTCAAAAATCTCATTTAGAGGACAATTCAAAGTTATTTATAAGAAGTAGTTTAAAATTAGAAATAATAATAATAGAATCGTAAAATTGAATTACCAACGTATCAGAATAAAATAGTTTACTGGAAAAGTATAATTATAATTAAAGGAAAAATTAAACAGACAAAATAGTAAAAATTTTCAACTGAAGGATTAAATTTTGCAAAGACGTAAGGTTCTTTATTAAAGTGATCACCATTACACAACACCAATAATACGATAATAACTATAAGAAGAAAAACTTTATTTAAAGATTGAATTTCCTTTAAACGTTTTTATCAGGTTTTTTGGTACATATGAGAAACTGTCTAAATGATACATTGGTAATGAATCTGAATGGTTAAAAATTATAAAATAGTAAAAATTTTTTAAAACAAGGTAAACGAAATAGTAAATGTGAGAGAGACCAATTGAGTGGGAAACAAAAACGTTTTACTTCGTTTACGTACACTTGTAAAACAGAAGAAAAAAGGGGTGTTTTAATCGTATAAGACAAAAACGAGACAACGTAAAAGCACACAGTGTATTGTCATATATGACCTCTCGTGAAGAATAGTCAAATTCTAAGAATAATTAAATACAAAAATTTTATCGATATATTGTGAGGTAACACACATACTTGGTGTCAAGTTGGTTGAATAGAGAATACAAACCCGACAATCCATGAAAGGTTGTAAAACATTTATGTCCATTATGACTTTTCGTACTATAATGTGTATACACAAAAGTATGTCGTTTTCACACATTTTCAATGAAAGGTCCTTACCCTAACGAACAACGAACTAGTTTAAGTCCTAAGTCAAGTAGCGAGTCAGTACAGGATGGGAAACGCTAGGGTACCTGACGTCGTGGGGTCCGAAGGGATAGGTAGTGGCTGAGACCCTCGGACGGGTTTGAGTACAGGTAGCTCAGTCACTACGGTAAGTTGGTAGAGTAGGAGACAGCAGGGGAAGAAGAGGTCGGAAGTTTGAAAGAGTCGTAGTTCGAGAAATGGTTACTCAGTCAAGAAATGTAGTCCACCGGTTTCGTAACCTCAAAGTCGAAGTCGTAGTCAGGATGGTTACTTATAAGTCCGGACTAAAGGAAATTCTATCTGACCGAACTAGTGGAACGTCAGGTTCTCAGAAGAGGTTGTGGTGTCAAGTTTTCGTAGTTAAGAAGACGTGAGTCTAAAGATATATTATGTTGAGAGTGTCGGTATGTACTGATGACTTTTTTGGTATCGAAACTGATCTACCTGGAAACAGTCGTTTCATTGCAGAGACGAAAAATTATACGACGGATGCAACCAGTATTGAACAGAAGGTTCCTCATTCACAGAATTAAAGTACCGACCGTTAGTGGTAGACGTCACTAAAACCTCGGGGGGTTTTATTCCGAAGAGTGACAAAGGTGACAAAGGGGTAGATAAAGGGCACTTCACTTCCCTGGTCTATGGTACCAGAAGCAAAAGACTTACAACTCGAAATTCGGTTGAAAAAGTGAGAGGAGAAAGTGAAAGTAGTTCTCCGAAAAATCAAGGAGAAGTGAAAGACGGTATTCCCACCACAGTAGACGTATAGACTTCAATAATTACAAAGAGGGTCGTTAGAACTAAGGTCGAACACGAAGTAGGTCGGACCGTAAAGTGTACTACATGAGACGTATCTTCAATTTATTCGTCCCACTGTTATATGTCGGAACTGTATGAGAAAAGGGATAAACTTTGGTCAGACAACAAGGTACAGGTCAAGATTGAACGAAGAATTGTACGTATGGTTAAAGAGTTCTCCGTTCAGTCCACCAGAAGAGAAATTCTTAAGAGGTCAAACAACACTAGGTGTGTCAACTTCCGAGACCGTTTCAGTTACTTCGTCTTCATTTACAAAAAGACCTTGAGAGAACGAAAAAACTACTAGGTTGTCTACAACCGTTAAACTAGAGACCAAGGAGACGGAAAAGATTTAGGTCGAACTTGTAGATCTTCAAGTACCAAGTATATGAAAACTTCGGACCGAACCTCTTAAAACTTGTATATAACGATCGTACACACTCTACTCACGTTAACACACCATCAAACTTGTGAGACCGTAACGGAAAGAAACCCTAACCTTACTTTTGACTGGAAAAGGTCAGGACACCGATGACGACTCAAAAGGTTTAAACGACCGTATAACTCACGTCGTGAAAGTGTCGTAGTAGAAAGTCCTAAACTTTATCGAGGTGACCTCAAGGTAGTGGAGGTGATCGAAACACGCATCACTACGAAAGATTCCGGGTGAACTGAAGCACAAGGTCCTACAGACCGAGATCTACTCACTAGTGTGATAGTACTAATAGGCCCAGCACTTCTAGAAAAAACATGGCAAGAAGACACATAAGAACGGTGGAGAAGAATTATAGAAGACGAAGACAATCCAGGTCTGGTAAAGACAGGAAATAACTCAGGTAGAAACGTACTTTACAAGGGAACCACAGAGATTAAAAGAACTTCTCTAGAGATCAGAAAGGGTAAGATAACAAATAGAGATAAAGAAACGTAACTAGTGACTCCTTTCGAAAGAACGGAGAGGAACGATAAGAAACCTTGAGACGTAAGTCTACCCTTATAGAAAGGAAAAGGGGAAACGGAAATCGAAGAGAAGAAAAGAGTTGATAAACATTCCGGAGGAGTCTGTCGGTAAAACGGAAAAACGTAATGAAAAGGAATCCCTACCAGAACTAGTGACGGAGGAAATGTTACAGTCCTTGGAGGCAGGTATCAAGAAGTCCGTGAGACAGATAGTCGAGATTAGGGAACTTAGATAAACAGTGAAGGAGACATATTAGTATTCCCCATACTAAATCCAGTATGGACTTACTAGATCACCAAAAGGGACGAAGGAAGTTATATTCAGACTTAAAACTTTAATCTTATTAAAACGAACCAGTTTACCGAATATAAATAAATGTAAGTGTGGTCGTTATACATTTTCACGAACTAGAGAGTCGGAGTGGTCCACTTATATAAGAGTTCGAAAATTAAAACGGTAAGACCTTCCACTTTCACTATATCGTCACTTGAAATTTAAATGTAAAGAGATAACACTTACTTCTATTTACAGAAAAGTATACATATTACCAACAAAACACAAAACATACAGAAATACTTAATAATAAGGATAGGAAACGGGTAGAAAAACAGTTAAAAACCAGAAAAAGATGAGAAAAATTAAAACTTTCAAAGGTTATACAATTCCTATTATCGGGAGATAGACATTATATATAATTGTCATAAAAGGGGGGCTAAACAGTGGACAGAAAGTAGTACCTCAAAAACGGTACATTTTCAAACAAAGTGAACACTACGAAATGAAGCTCAACTTAGACAGAAAAGAATATAACGTACACTTGAAACCTAGTTTACATCTTTTGTCCAGGTGTATGGATCTAATGCCGCATTAAGTGAGTACAAAAGAAGAACAAGAATATACGAAAGGAAAAAACAAAATTGTATTTTATAATAATCACCTTTTCAACCGAATTTCGAGTTGTAAGTCTTTTGCTTCTAGTACCGTAGACCAGCGTAGTGAGGTACCCTTTATCTACCTCTTTGTCACCTTTGTCACAGTCTGAAATAAAACCCCCCGAGGTTTTAGTGACGTCTACCACTAACGTCGGTACTTTAATTTTCTGTGAATGAGGAACCTTCTTTTAAATACTGGTTGTATCTATCGTATAAGTTTTCGTCTCTGTAATGAAACGACTGATTTCAGGTAGATCAGTTCCGATACCAAAAAGGTCATCAGTACATACCTACACTCTCAACCTGATACTTCTTCCGACTCGCGGTTTCTTAACTACGCAAACTTGACACCACAACCTCTTCTGAGAACTCTCACGGAACCTGACGTTCCTCTAGGTTGGTCAGGTAAGACTTCCTCTAGTCGGGACCCTAAAGAAACCTTCCTTACTACGATTTCGACTTTGAGGTCATGAAACCGGTGGAGTACACTTCTCAACTGAGTAACCTTTTCTGAGACTACGACCTTCCCTAACCCCCGTTCTCCTCTTCCCCTGCTGGCTCCAACTCTATCGACCTACCGTAGTGACTGAGTTACCTGCACTCAGACTCACTTGAGGCCCTCAACCACTACCTGTCCCTCCGGACCGCACGACACTAAGCACCCCAGTGTTTCTCAGCCTGTGCTGACTCGCTGACTTGACTTGACTTGACACGGTATGACAAACACTCCTATCAACTTTTGTCTTTCAACTTTAATAAAATAGTCTTCCTAGATTAAGACGAACCTCTTCCGTTACCGTGGGGTGAGGTCATAAGAACGGACCTTTTAGGGTACCCGCCTCCTCGGACCATCCGACGTCAGGTGCCCCAACGCTTCACAGTCTGTGTTGACTCGTTGAAGTGAAAGTGACAAGTGAAAGTACATAACCTCTTCCTTTACCGTTGGGTGAGGTCATAAGAACGGACCTCTTAAGGTCCCTACCGTCTCGGACCACCCAACGGTAGATACCCCAGTGTGTCTCAACTTGTACTGACTTCACTGAATCGTCGTCCTCGTCGTCGTCAAGACAGAATCGTGTTTGTCTCCAAATAGGTAGGACGTGTCTCCAGAGGGAGACATCTCGTTCCGAGAGGAGGTTATGTCTCCCCCGTCTTCCAGTTCGTAAGACCCACCGCGATGTCTACCCCTCCAGGTACTGTTCAGGAAGAAATAAAAGTCTTTACTCAAAAGTCCATCCTCTATTTCGGTCTACCGATGTATTCAAATGTAGGAACCGGAACACGAATCTGTACGTAAATCGTAGGATTAAGATTAAAAGAACAATACAATAAGTGTAGTCCGTTCTACAGGAATAAGGTGTAGTAATCGAGAAACGAGTGTTGTTCGTAAAACTTCTTCTCTCACATATCATGGACGAGCAGAGGTCGACGAGGGACGAAGATGAAGGTGAATATACTGGTAATTGTAGCAGGTACTGTGGTTATTTTACCTCCACCATCTAATAGAATCTTATAAAAGTTATTTAGTAGACTGTTGATGGTTTGGATCAGTATTTAGTGTTCTTATAAGGATGTCCCCTTCCGTGTGTGTCGATGACTAAAAATAATTCGAACGTAATTCGTGAATCGTCTTCTGTCGTTACTTAATCATTAGTGGAGTCACAAAAGGTCCAAGTTGACTTCATCGTGCAATCCCTTTAAGGCTCTGTGACATAGTTTATTTACGATGTACCACTTCCTGTGTCGTCCCTTCTCTCCTCTTTCATGTGACTTACTCTTTTTGCCCTTGTTAATTTAATATTCCTCTTGTTTGACCTTTTTTACACCGAGGTTTCCAACTATAACCACATATCGTATTTCCCTTTAACTTTAAGTTTCACAAAAGGAAAGAACCATTCCATAAACGTAAAGGTCAATTCTGACCATCTATAATTATATTTACTAATTTAGAATATTCTTCCCACAATCATACAGGGTAGGAGATCCATGACTCTGTTTAAACTGCGAACCAATCAGTCCACTCGTGATACGATTGAAGGTGACGGGTATTGCTTCGGGACTTGTAGTATGGTTCTCACCTCTTTTTACCCTGAAGTACACGGTTCCGAAAAGAGACGATTGTGTTCTCTTTCCGTCATTTCTTTAAATGAATCAGGTAGGAGACGGGGTATCTTAGATATAAAGTGTCATATCAAACAGTAGATCTTTCTTGTACTTCTGTGTATTACCTTTCCTCTTTTAAACGTTGGGGAAGGGAGAATAAAACATTAAATTCCCAGTGAAAGAGATAAAGAAGTGAGTGTCTTAACACTATTTCTCGGTACGACAAACTTAAACATGACACCGAGGTAGTATATGGTCGACCCACTGTAACCTATTCAATAAACTATAGAGATACAGGAGTCAAAGGATTGGACATTTTATATCTGTCAGGGTCGTGGATGAAGAATCCTACTAATATTTCTACTTTACTCAATTGTAAACATTTCCTGAATCTCGTTACGGACCGTGAATCATTCTTTATATATTTATTACGGACGTCTATTTATTTTCTCGGAGAATAAACGGTCTGGGTCTAGATCCATACCTCTATGTCATACTTTTTGTTGTTGTTGTTGTTGTTGTTGTTGTTTCAGGACTGGAGTGTCTTGAAAGAAAGATCATCCTTTTCTTCCACTAATTTTTCTTCTGTTATATACTCAATCCCACTACCGATAATACCTTTATTGTCCGTTTTCTCTCCGTCCCTTACATCCCGACCAACTACGACCATCCCTCCTACCAGTCTCCTTCCGAAAACCTAATCCTCTGTAAAATCGTCTCTAAACTCCTTTTCCTCTCACGATAGGTCTTTAAACTCCTCTCCTTTGTAAGATTCGTCTCCCTTGTTGTGACCACTTTCGGACCTCTATTCTCACTTAAACCGGATAATCTACTTCTCGTTTTTGTCGGTCTCTTTTCACTTACTTCACCCCCTACTTCTCTCTCTATTTTATCGGATTCCAGTATATTCGGTACCAGTCTATTAGATCAAGGTCCTTTATCCGAATTAAGGATTTAAATCTCTCTCTTATTCCCGAAGGGACCACTGAGTCACCATTTTTTAAACGGACGGTTATGTCCTCTGAACCTAAGGTAGGGACCAAGTCCTTCTAGGGTGTACACCACCTCGTTGATTCGGGTACACGGTATCGTCGACTCGGACACGAGATTTTGAACTTCGACATCAAGGACTCGGGTACACGATGTTGATGACTTCGGGTGTACGAGATCTAGGGTACGAAACTTGGTCACTTTTGGTGGTGTCACTCTTCGGACACGTGGTGTTAATTTCTCATTTGGGACAAGTGACGTTGACCTCTTTTTCGGAGTGTGTCGTTACTTCTGGGTCACGTCGAGTTTTATTTATTTATTTATTTATTTATTTATTTATAAAAAAATTTTTTTCTTGTATTGTTATTTGAGGTAAGATACCCATATACAACAGTAGAAAAACAAAGTGATTTATAATCAATGAAATTTTGTTTCCTCATTCACCTTGATTAGGTTCACAGGCATCTGTCTACATATCTATTTGTTTTACACCACATATGTAAGTCGGAATTTCTATTTCCTTTAACACTGTGTACGATGTTCTACCTTTTGGAACTGTTGTAATACAATTCTCTTTATTCACTATGTGTTTTCTGTCTATGACTTACTAAGGTGAACGTTATTCAACAGTGTAAGTGTCTTCACTTGTCAGTTTAGGTATCTTAAACTCATCACACACACACACACACACACACACACACACATACACATACATACTCTTACTCTCTCTCTCTCTCTCTTTCTCTCTCTCTCTCTCTCTCTACCTCCAACGGTCTTAAAGAAACTCCGTTTTTACATCGAACTTTTTACAGGACCTTCACTAAGACTGCAGGAGGATCGGGGAGTCGTCCCACGTTGTAAAAGAAGAGTGTAGAGACAGACCAATCTCCTTTCGTGTGTGGAACAGTAAAGTGTTTTACAAGTCAAGATCGAGTCACGGGTGTAGACCACAAAAGAATCGGGAGTACGAATGAAATAACAAATCTCACTGAACAAGAATCAGTACGGAAGTCCACCGAGTTCCCTGTATAGAGTCTAAGAGAAAGACCTAGTGATGGATCAGGTCAGTGGACTGGGTACCTAAGGTTTGTAGTCTTCATGAGTACGGTCATACTTTTGTAACATGGTAAAGACGAATTCCGAGAACTAAAAAAAAAAATAGTCTGTCAGTCAGTCAGAAAGAGAGAGAGTTGACTTATTGTCTTCTCTTGAAATAAAGTCAGAAGAAACAAATACCCTTTTGTGTAGGAAAAAAACTGAAAATAATTTTTTTTTTATTCTTTCTGAAATTTTTCTTTATTAAGTCAACTCCTTTCTCAATACAGTCGACTATAGGTCAAGGAAAAATAGGACAAACTTAGACGATGAAATGGTTCTGAAGAAAATATCATGAAAACATATCAAAGAAGTACACATAGTGTCCTCGATAATTCTACATAAAAGAAGATAGGTCCTTTTTGCATGGAATAATAACAGATAAAGTCGATACTTTTGGGTCGTTAGTGGTCAGAGAAGACTAATAATGACAAGTAGTTATTGTGATCGATAATTTGATTAATTTCTACTTTCAAACAAATACTGAGTTCTCCAGACTTTTCTTTGTACATTATCTTATAGGGATAATTAGTGTGAATCTCATTGACATCTTAGGTTCCCTAATTTTCCTCTTTTCAAAATTGGTCTTAAATGTATCTTTTAACTTGGTGACTTGACCATACTAAAAGAATAGGTATATCGTTTACCTCTAATTACCCACGAAACCAAGGGAAATACTTTATAAATTATACAAGTACTTAAGATTTTCACATCTCATCTTTTGTCGTCAGACATAGGACATCAAACTATGGGTTGATCTGACTTCGAAACAACTCCCTGTCGCTGGAAGTCGTACTACTGATAAAAGTGGTGTTACCACGTGTGTGAACGTTAGTACAGATCCAAGTCGAAGAATAATTACTGTTTTAAATAGTGTTTTACAAATAAAGACCGGATAACGTAAAGAAAAATTTTTAAGGGTACTTTAGATACTCGATTACTTTCTATTTAGGAGACTTCATACACCATATTTTTTCATAAAAATGATACTCCTACCTATAGGTACTATTTTTTCTTAAAAGTCTTATCAAATAAGAGAACAAACGAACGGTCCGTAAGGGAACCGGAGACTTGTTTAATAGGAATTTTATTAATCAAATCTTTTGTGTATTGAGGGTGTGTTAGTAAAGATTAGATTTGTGTTTGTTTTAAACGGTAATAATGCTTTCTTAATTTCGATTCACGAAAAAAAAAATTGTTAGTGTTATGTGTCACTTCGTTTGGTGATTTAGGAATAAAGTCCCTTAAGTTAATGTAACGAAAATTTTCAATAAAGTAAATTATCCATCGATAACGACAAGATTATTGATTTTAAAAATACGACACGAGAGATGGGATTATAAATCTTTGTTGAACAAAGATATCGTTTGATGTTTTCTAGTAAACAAAGTCTATAAAAAAAAATGTAAAAAAACTACGATAACGATAGAACAACCATTACTAATATTTTGGAAGACACACGTTTCATGATATCCTCTTCTACATGTCAAACTCATATTCCTATGATAGATGGAACATCGATGTATATGAAATGATAAGGATATTAAAAGATAATAAATAAGTTAAATACTTTTGTACTTTGAGAAACACGACAATCCGAATAATTTCTAAAACTAACATACTGATTTTCTAGATAATAAACCGATAAGGTCAGGTTATGAAAATAAGTCTTGAGTTTCTTCAGTACAATTGATGAGTGACTAAAAACCTACAGTTTTTCCACCTTTTTATGTCGTCTACATTTTTACTAATTTAGTACTAGGTATTTATAGAACTACACAACCTTGTTACCTGGTATTTGGTTATACTATTTTAAATTATCCCTATTTATATTCGTGTCTCCTCAATAGTCACCCACAACTAACGATATATTCCATTAGTTTATAACCTAACACAAAAACAATTCCAAGAGGTTCTTTGACTGTAGTTCTACTTTAATTTGAACGTTCCTACAGTATCTTCTTTTCAGGGTACTCTTTATTACCCCTTCCCCTCGAGTCTTTCGAACCGTCTCGGTGGGCACACACACACACACACACACACACACACACACACACACACATATTAATTCTAACCAAGACCCAGTAAAACTATCTTGTACAATTAGAATAAAACATTGGACACCCAGAAAAGAAAAATATAGTTGAAATGACTTCATGATAAATTTACATGACTTTTCGTAGGTAAAATCATATGTAGAACTACTCGAAACTGTTAACATAGAGGGTACATTGATGGTAGTGTTAGTTCTTATTGGTAGGTTTTTCAACGGACCACGGTAAAACGTCCATAAAAGGGGGGAAGTCAACGACGGGGTCCTTTAGTCATTAGACGGAACAGGGTGACATTTAATTAATGTGGATAAGATCTCAAAATATATCCGTTTTAGTGTATCTTACAAGACAGGACCAAGACCGAAAGAATGTATTACAAGACCTCTAGTAACACAAAAAAAAGTAAATACTTCACAAACAAAGAAAAAGAAAGAACTCTTCATAAATGAAGATATGTAGGAGATGTCGAACACATAGGTGAGTGGACAGTTACCTGAAAACTCAAAGGATAAACTCTGATAATACTTATTTAGACGAGACTTGAAAGTAAATTTACAGAAACGTTCCTATATACAAAAGTAAAGAGAACCCATTTATAGTTTCTCACTTTGACGACTCAATATAAAATTCACATACACTTTTGATGGTCCCGTGAAATATCTCACAAACACAAGAAAATATAGAAGGGACGTTATGTACCAGTAAAGTCAACGATGTGTAGCAGTGATTGTGAACACACGTGACCATAGAAAAACACTAAAATCAAACGTTAAAGGACTATGGCTACTATAACTTGTAAAAAATTACACGATTCACTAATAAACGTTATCATTAGGAAACAACACTACACAAACAATTTTATAAAACAGGTAAAATAAAAATTTTACATAAATAAAATTAACCTCCGATTAATGAAATGTTATAACATAACCAAAACGGTATGTAACTGTACTTAGGCGGTGTCCACATGTACACAAAGGATAGGACTTGGGGGGAGGGTGGAGGGAGGGGTATGGTAGGGAGACCCAGTAGGGTCCCGTGGTCGGGACTCGTAGGACATAGTACGTAGTTTGGACCTGACCGTTAAGCAAAGTGTATACTAGTATATGTACAAAGTTACGGTAAGAGGGTTTAGTAGGGTGGGAGCGGGAGAGGGTCTCAGGTTTTCTGACAAGATATGTAGACACAGAGAAAACGACAGAGCGTATGTCCCAATAGTAATGGTAGAAAGATTTAAGGTATATATACACAATCACATGACATAACCACAAAAAGAAAGACCGAATGAAGAGAGACATATTAGTCGAGGTCAAAGTAGGTAGAGTAATCTTGACTAAGTTTACATAAGAAAAATTACCGACTCATTATGAGGTAACACATATACATGGTGTCGAAAGAATAGGTAAGTAGACGACTACTTGTAGATCCAACGAAGGTACAGGACCGATAATAGTTGTCACGACGTCACTTGTAACCCCATGTACACAGAGAAAGCTAAGACCAAAGGAGCCACACATACGGGTCTTCACCCTAACAACCCAGTATTCCGTCAAGATAAAGGTCAAAAAATTCCTTAGAGGTGTGATAAGAGGTATCACCGACTTGATCAAACGCAAGGGTGGTTAACTCATTCTCCCAAGGGAAAAGAGATGTGGGAGAGGTCGTAAATAACGAACATCTGAAAACCTATCGTCGGTAAGACTGACCGTACCGAGTAACACCAAAACTAAACGTAAAGAAACTATTACTCACTACGACTCGTAGAAAAGTACACAAACAATCGGTAGGCATACAGAAGAAACCTCTTTACAGATAAATCAAGAAACCGGGTAAAAAACTAACCCAGCAAATAAAAAGACCTTAACTCGACGTCCTCAACGAAGATATAAAAACTCTAATTAAGAAACAGTCAACGAAGCAAACGATAATAAAAGAGGGTAAGACTTCCGACAGAAAAGTGGAACGAATATCAAAGGAAACAAAACGTCTTCGAAAATTAAAATTAATCTAGGGTAAACAAATAAAAACGAAAATAAAGGTTATAAGACCCTCCACACAGTATCTCCTAGGACGACACTAAATACAGTCTCTCACAAAACGAATACAAGAGGAGATCCTTAAAATATCAAAGACCAGAATGCAAATCTAGAGATTAGGCAAAACTCAAATAAAAACACATACCACAATCTTTCACAAGATCAAAGTAAGAAAATGTTCATCAACTGGTCAAAAGGGTCGTGACGAACAATTTCTCTAACAGAAAAGAGGTAACAAATAAGAACGGAGGAAAAAGTTTCTATTCCACAAGTATACACACACCTAAATAGAGACCCGAAAGATAAAACAAGGTAACTAGATATAAAGACAGAAACACGGTCATGGTATGACAGAACTACCGACACCGAAACATCATCTCGGATTTCAGTCCGTTCAACTAAAGAGGTCAAGGTAAGAAGGAAGAGTTCTAACGAAACCGATAAGCTCCCAAAAACATAAAGGTATGTTTAACACTTTAATAAACAAGGTCGAGACACTTTTTATGGTGACCATCGAACTATCCCTAACGTAACTTAGATATCTAACGAAACCCATCATATGAGTAAAAGTGATATAACTAAGAAGGCTAGGTACTTGTACCATATAAAGAGGTAGATAATCACAGGAGAAACTAAAGAAAGTGGTCACAAAATATCAAAAGATATATATCCAGAAAACAAATATCCATCTATATAAGGATTCATAAAATAAGAAAGTAACGTTACCACTGACCTTAACAAAGGAATTAAAGAGAAAGATAAAAGAGTAACAATCACATATCCTTACGTTCCCTAAAGACACACAACTAAAATATAGGACGTTGAAATGATATAAGTAACTAATCCAGATCATTAAAAGACCACCGCAGGAATCCCAAAAGATACATCTCCTAGTACAGTAGACGTTTGTCACTCTCAAAATACAGAAGAAAAGGTTAAACCTAAGGAAAATAAAGAAAAAGACGCGTCTAACGACACCAGTTTTGAAGATTTTGATGCAACTTACCATCACCACTCTCACCCGTGGGAACAGAACAAGGACTGAAATCCCCTTTACGAAAGTTAAAAAGTGGTAACTCCTATTACAAACGACACCCAAACAGTATATATCGAAAATAAAACAACTCCATACAAGGAAGATAAGGACGAAAGACCTCCCAAAAATAGTATTTACCTACAACTTAAAACAGTTTCCAAAAGAGACGTAGATAACTTATTAGTATACCAAAAATAAAAAGTTAAACAACTACACAACATAATGTAACTAACTAAATACCTATAACTTCTTAGGAACGTAGGGACCCTATTTCGGGTGAACCAGTACTACATACTAGAAAAATTACACAACAACCTAAGACTAACGATCTTAAAACAATTCCTAAAAACGTAGATACAAGTAGTCACTATAACCGGTCATCAAAAGAAAAAAACACCGTAGAAACAGTCCAAAACCATAATCCCACTACCACCGGAGTATCTTACTCAAACCGTCAAATGGAAGGAGACGTTAAAAGACCTTCTCAAACTCATCGTATCCACAATCGAGAAGAGATTTACAAACCATCTTAAGTCGACACTTCGGTAGACCTGGACCCGAAAACAAACGACCTTCAAAAGACTAATGTCAAAGTTAAAGGCACGAACACTACCCGGACAATTCTAAAAGATAAAGAAGGACCGAGTCAAAACCTTTTAACATGAAAAGATTCTTAAACAGGTAAAGAAGGTGCAACAGGTAAAATAACCGTATATTAACGACTATTATCAGAGAATACTAGGAAACATAAAAACATAACAGACAACACTATAGAGGTAAAAGTAAAGATTATAATAACTAAACTAAAAAGAGGGAAACAAAGAACTACTGAGACCGAGTACCAAACAGTCAAAATAAATAGGAGGGTTTCTTGGTTGAAAACCGAAACAACTAAAAACGATACCAGAGAAAACAAAGAAAACGTAAGTAAAGACGGGATTAAAAATTCTAAAGAAAGGAAGATGATTGGGGCCCCAAGAGGTAAAGAAGGGAAACATCAACGAAATCCATATCTCAATCCAATAAATAAACTGAAAAAAGTACAAGAACTCCATGCGGACATAACGATACTTGGAATGGGAATCGTGACGAAAATGTCACAGGGTGTCCAAAACCCAACAACACAAAAATAAAAGTAAGTAAAGATATGTATAAAACTAAAGAAGACACTAAACAACCAATAAGTCGTCGCACAACAAGTCGGAGGTATACAACCTTAAAAATTATTAAAAAGAGGACATTAACTCTAGATTAAAATGACGTAACACCAGTCTTTTCTAAGAACCTTACTAAAGTTAAAAAAACTTAAGTGGTTCCGATCTAAATACCGGGTCCTACACTAGATAGGACCCCTTCCAAGGTACACGTGAATTCTTTTTCCACTTTAAGTAACAAAACCCCACTTTATAGGATATCTATAGTTGATCCAGATTGACCAGATAACATAGTAAATTTCAAACACAAAGAAACAATTAAAAGACGAATCAACTAGATAGATATCCACACTCACCCCATAATTTCAGAGGGTGATAATAACACAATAAAAATTAAAGAAGAAAGTATGAACAATCGTAAACACAATGTATAACGTCACGACGATACAACCCACGTATATATAAATATTAACAATATAGAAGAAGAACCTAGCTTGGAAACTAGTAATACATCACAGGAAGAAACTGAGAAAAGTGTCGGAAACAAAACTTCAGATAAAATAGACTATACTCATAACGATGAGGACGAAAGAAAACCAGAGATAAACGTACCTTATAAAAAAAGGTCGGGAAGTGAAAGTCAGACATACACAGAGAACAAAACTCCACCCAGAGAACATCTGTTGTATATATTCCCAGAACCAAAAAATTAGGTAAGTCGGTCAGAAACAGAAAACCAACCCCGTAAGTTGGATAAATATAAATACCATTAAAAACTATTCATACTAGAACAACGGTAAATGAAATAACAAAACCCAAGCTAAAATATGTGGGAAAGAAACAAAGGACAGATCTCTTCTAGGAAATCGTAAACAACCTCTCGACCAAACCACCACGACTTAAGAGAGTCGAAAACGAACAGACATTTCGAAAACTAAAGAGGAAGTGTAAACTTACTCTAGGAACGACCCATGTCATTAGACCCGACATCCAATAAAAGAAAGTAGTGAAATTTATGCAGGACGGTAAGGGAGGACCGGACTTCTCAAAGATAACTTTCTAGTCGACAATAAAAATAGCCTTAGGGGAACACACAATAAACAACAAAAAGGGAACAACGAAAATTATAAACAAGAAACACAAACTAGAAACAATTCTAAGAACAGAAAAATTAATCACTCAATTCATCAAGAATATATAAGACGTATACATAGAAGTCTTTATCTATGGAACTTATAAAAAAGTGAGTCACCGAACATAAAAAAAATTGTGACACAAAGTCTCTTCTCCTTGAATTAAAACTACTACTTTAAGTGAATACGTTAAAAGTATGTCAAGTACAAAAACCCAAGATTCTAAGGAAAGGATAGGATTTTTTTAGAACTAAAATACAACAGAAGATTTTCACCATATCAAAATTGACAATACACATAAGTAAAAACACTTACAGTACTCCATTACAGTTCCAATTAAAAAAGGGTATACCTATACATCAACAAAGTCCTACTTATAATCATGATTAACAATTTCGTCCTGTTCGGACTTTCACAAAGGTTCTTCTTTTGACACCCACTAACATCTCGAGTTGAATGGATCAAGGCCAGAGAGTCCCTAACGTTCGAATTGATAAAGGAGACATAACAGACTTTGTGACTAAAATATTTAAAACAGGTTAAAAGGAACAAATGTTACTCTATTATTTGGATCATGGTCAATGGAGTCGTACTATTTCCGTCTACAGGGACACGAAAAATCAAACAAACAAACAAATAAAAGTTGTTAAATACCTTGTCAGAAGTTTTTATTAATTTGAAATTCAACGTATGAAAAACGTATTTCGATTTTGATTAACGTATGCAGTTGACCCTGTCTTATTGTCTTGTAATATAACTATGAAAAGACTTCGTCTCTATGTCAGATTTCTATGGAAAATCCCTACAATTGTCCCAGTTGATTCCCTTCGATTTCCGTTTCCTCTTTTCCTTTCTATTTGGCTACTTACGTCTCAAGGTTTCTTATCGTTCCTCTCTGTTCTTTCGGAAGGAGTCATTAGTCACGTATGTTTATCTCCTTTTGTTATTTTACCCTTTCTGATCTCTAGAGAAGTTCTTATAATCTCTATGGTTCCCTTTTAAAGTACGTTTCTACCCGTGTTATTTCCTGTCTTTACCATACCTGGATTGTCTTCATCTTCTATAATTCTTCTCCGCCGTTCTTATGTGTCTTCTTGATATGTTTTTTCTAGAAGTACTGGGTTTATTGGTACTACCACTCTAGTGAGTGGATCTCGGTCTGTAGGACCTTACGCTTCAGTTCACCCGGAATCCTTCGTAGTGATACCTGTTTCGATCACCTCCACTATCTTAAGGTCGACTCGATAAAGTTTAGGATTTTCTACTATAACACTTTCACGACGTAAGTTATACGGTCGTTTAAACCTTTTGAGTCGTCACCGGTGTCCTGACCTTTTCCAGTCAAAAGTAAGGTTATGGTTTCTTTCCGATACGGTTTCTTACAAGTTTGATGACGTGTTAACGTCAGTAGAGTGTACGATCGTTTCATTGCGAGTTTTAAGAGGTTCAGTCCGAAGTTTTCATGTACTTGGTACTTGACGGTCTACAAGATCTATCTACATCTTTTCCGTCTCCTCGGTCTCTAGTTTAACGGTTGTAGACAACCTAGTAGTTTTTTCGTTCTCTCAAGGTCTTTTTGTAGATGAAGACGAAGAACTGATACGGTTTCAAAAACTGACACACCTAGTGTTCTTTGACACCTTTTAAGAATTTCTCTTCCCGTATGGTGGACTGGAGGAAGGACTCTTTAGACATTCGTCCAGTTCTTCGTTGTCAATCTTGACCTGTACCTTGTTATCTGATCAAGGTTTACACCTTTTCTCTTGCAGTCCGACGAATGAATTGAATATACGTCTCATGTAGTACGTTTTACGGTCCGACCAACTCCGTGTTCGACCTTAGTTCTAACGGTCCTCTTTATAGTTATTGGAGTCTATGTGTCTACTGTGGTGGGAATACCGTCTTTCGTTTCTTCTTGATTTCTCTGAAAACTACTTTAACTTTCTTCTCTCACTTTTTCAATCGAATTTTGAGTTGTAAGTCTTTTGATTCTAGTACCGTAGGTTAGGGTAGTGAAGTACCGTTTATCTACCTCTTTATCACTCTCTGTAATAAAACCCCCCGAGGTTTTAGTGACGTCTATCACTGACGGTCGGTATTTTAATTTTCTACGAACGAGAAACCTTCTTTTCGATACTGGTTGGATCTGTCGTATAATTTTTCGTCTCTGTAATGAAACGGTTGTTTTCAGACAGATCAGTTTCGATACCAAAAAGGTCATCGGTACATACCTACACTCTCAACCTGGTGTTTCTTTCTACTCGTGGTCTCTTGACTACGAAAACTTGATACCACAACCTCTTCTGAAAACTCTCAGGGAACCTGACGTTCCTCTAGGTCGGTCAGTTAGGATTTCCTTTATTCCGGACTTATAAGTAACCTTCCTAACTAGCACTTCGAGGTTAGGAAACCGGTGGACTAAACTTCTTGACTGAGTCACATTTTCTGGGACTACGACATTTTCTAACTTCCACTCTCCTTTTCCCCTACTGTCTCCTACTCTACCAACCTACCGTAGTGACTGAGTTACCTGTACTCAAACTCATTCGAGGCCCTCAACTACTACCTCTCCTTTTGGACCGCACGACGTCAGGTACCGCAACGTTTCACAACCTGTACTGACTCGTTGACTTGACTTGACTTGTCCCAGTCCAACAGATGTGGTTCCGATGAGTGTATTATACCAATGCTCCCTCCGCAATGTTTCCGGAATCACCGACGAGGGAGGAGGAACAAACTTTTCCGTTAAGTAGATTTGGAAGTCCTTTTACAGTCTAACTGAAGAGACTACGAGATTACATGTATTATCATTTACAAAATCCGGACTTGTCTTTATAGAGAAAGAAGGAAGTATTTAGTTCTGGAGGCCAGAGTCTGACTAATGGTTCTGACCACCGAAGGAGGAAGATCAATCCCCTACCCTGTAGGTATAGGACCCCGACCTGTATTACTAAGTGTGAGGTATTTGGTTCCCAAGTCAGACTACAAACTAGTCTCCTCTTCAGCAAAGGTTCTATCGGAGTGAATAAAACTGTTGAGTCTTGACTCAGTCATCCAGTCCTTTTTAACTTCCTTCTCACATAATGAGTTAAATGGTTTAACAAAGGGGTTTACTTGGTTTGTGACCGTGTCACTCTCACGAGTCCGAGACGAGAGTAGAAAAGAGTAGAAAGTATAAAATAGGTAGAGTAAAATAGGGGTCGGACTATTAACAAGTAATAAAGTTGAGAAAGTAAAGTATTAGAAAATTTTGGTTAAATCTTGTAATATTTATATTTAGGTAATTGGTTCTTACCTAAATTCGACGAAAAGTTAAAAAACAGTAAATAAGTCATCCTCTGACTTAAAAGGTCCAGTACGATTACTAGGTAGAATGGTCATACATAAATTGTTTCGTGACTAAACAGGAAAATCACAGTAATAACAAATTACATTTTTTTTTTAACATCGATTAAAATTTCAGTAAGAATAAAACTTGGTACTCCATAATATTGACCACTAATCCGTGTTATTGTGATGATTCCCCTTTGGGTCTTCGACGAAGAGTTGGACATTGGATTTGTGGGAGGAGTGGAGACGGTATCAATAAAAGGATGTTTTATTTCAACACGGTCAGTACAGTGAGGTGTCGAACTTCTGTAGACTACCTAGACATGTCGGACTATCTATTACAGTTTTGTAAACTCCCTTATATCCAGGGAATGTTAAACTTGGATCAACATTAGAGTTGTGACGAAAGACGATAACAGAGTGAATCTCTAAGATGGTAAGACCCTAGTGAAATGTGGCATTGGTCCAGTCTTCCGGTAAGTTCAAAGGTACAGAAACAAACCCGGTATAGTCGACAGATTTTGCGGAAGAGACTTGTCGAGACTGGTGAGGCCGGTCACAACAAACGGGTGAGAAGAGTAGAGAAAGAGTAGAGACGTGTCCACTATATTTGTACAGTGACCACTCAGGACGTGAAATGGTTCCTCGTGTCTTCTTAACCTGAGTCTATTAAGAGGTTGGAACTACGGAGTTAAAAGGTAGGACAACTTTTTGTGATTCAGGGTGGAGAAAGGTTCTCAAAGGTGTTGATTTACATGGATTTTTAGGAGACTACACTAATGTATCTATTAAACTTTAAAGACATCCGAGGTGGTCTGGTTCCGTCTCTTTCTATCAATAACTAACATACAAGAGCTCGTCACTACGAGTCATGTTGAAAAAAGGTACCACCTCTGAGTAGACGTGGCAGGTCATGGTATCGGTGTTCGGTGTACAGCGATGACTCATAAACTGTATACCGATCACTCGTTCGAGACCCTCAACCACTACCTGTCCCTTCGGACCACACGACGTCAGGTACCCCAGCGTTTCTCATCCTATGTTGACTCGTTGACTTGACTCACCCTATCTCCTTCACTTTAAAAGTTCAGCATCAAAGTCAAGTCAAGTCAAGTCAAGTCAAGTCAACGAGTCAGTGCAGGCTGAGAGACGCTGGGGTACTTAGTGTCGTGCGGTCCGGAGGGACAGGTAGTGGTTGAGGGTCTCAAGTGAGTCTGAGTACAGGTAGCTCAGTCACTACGGTAGGTCGGTAGAGTAGGAGACAACAGGGGAAGAGGAGGACGGGGGTTAGGGAGGGTCGTAGTCAGAAAAGGTTACTCAGTTGAGAAGTGTACTCCACCAGTTTCATGACCTCAAAGTCGAAATCGTAGTAAGGAAGGTTTCTTTAAATGAAATTTATCGGTGTACATCGATCACCGATGGTATTACCTCACATGTCAAGGTCTTAGGAGTATCGTGATCTCTGGTCGTGTATCCTGATAGTAGGGTCCCTAATCCGAGAATTATCACGGACCTTTTAGGGTACCTGCCTCCTCGGACCATCCGACGTCAAGTACCCCAACGTGTCTCAACCTATACTGACTTCACTGAATCGTCGTCGTCGTCGCCGTCACATTCTTTTCTTAAAAAAGTTTATCTATTGACCAGTATTTTTAATTCCGTGACGATCCTAACATACTAACGTACCTAATAGAGAGGTGAGAAATCCTAAATTAATATATGTTAGGTCGGGTGTATTAAAACGTGACCAAAAATATAACTAAAAATTTACAAGATGTTGAAAGGGAGACGTACGTCAAGACAGTGAGATCTTATATTTAGGTTTGAAAGGTAAAACGATTAATAAAGGAATGTGGAAATGCTCACACGACGTATATCTTTTGTACATAATCTACGGTAACTCAAGTATCAAACCGATCAGTCAATTTACAGTCTATTCTTTCTAGTGAAATTACATTTTACACTTTTGTGTCTTTAGTAGGGATTTATTTAAGTCAATCGTAAGTATTACCAATATCATCTCTTCCGTTAAGTCTTACCTACAATTTCGTGTTTACACTAAGGTTCCTCTGGAACCAATTCAATAAGTTGGACAGGTTGGAAGACAAAGGAAAGACATTTTACTACTCCTATTTTTATTTACGTCGGGTGACTCTATTAAGGACATTTCGTCACAGACTATACCTTGTTCCACCCAGTCTACTATTACTTAAGTGGACGTTACGTCCTCTGGACCCAAGTTAGGGACTCAACCGTTCTAGGGGACCTCCTCCCGTACCGTTGAGGTCATAAGAACGGACCTCTTAGGGGTATCTGTCTTCTCGGAGCGCCCGACGTCAGATACCCCAACGTTTCTCAGCCTGTACTGACTCACTGTATCGTGTCGTCGTAAATTTACAATCGTTTATAACAATGAGACTATCACTAATTGAATAGTCTATAATAAAATAATCGTAAGAGTAAACATATGTAGAAATATCAGCTGTTTCGTGAAAGTCTTTCATTAGAGTAAACTGAGAGATGGATTCTCCGTCCATCTATAAGTTCCGTCTATCCATCTGAGTGAAATATTTTCTTTTTACTCTAAGTCTCTCAAATTAGTTGAACCGGTTCGTGGTTTTCCGTCTTAATGGATGTCTGACGTTTCGGACACGTGTCGAATGATGCGGTACGACGGAAGGAATAACCACTAGTGAAACGGTGGAAAAATATCTACGATTAATTAAGTAAGAAGTAGAGGTTTACGAATGAGATTAGACCTAAAATCGTTCAGAAGGACTCAGGGTCCCTATAGGAGAGGGATCCCAACGGAGAGAAAGATCCGTATACAACGATAACACAAAATTTAAACAAAGAGTACAAATCCATTCTTTACAAAGTATTATACGTCATCACGGAACACTTTCCTAACCGTTTAGTTAAATTTTTTTTTTGTTTTTTGTTTGGAGAATAGGTATAGGATCTCGTTTGTGAATTCCAAATGGAGACTTTTCGGTCCGGTCGTAGACTTCAATCTTGAGTTGTTTACTCAGAAACAAAGTCGACTAGAGTTGTAGTCAATATTTTCGAGAATCCGTAGACGGTTCTCGGAAACGGTAAAACATGGAATGTTCATTCTCTGTTTCCCGAAACCTTATTAATTTGTTTCGGACTAAAGATGTAAAACAAATAAGTCCTGAGATAGGACACAATAGTACGGTCGTTTTAAATTTACCTTCAGTCACCTTTCCATCGGGTACACTCTGAATTTCCTAATCTGAGGGTTAGTCATGAGTTTTTTCACAAGGACGGACACGTATAATCCACTGTCATTCTGAACTAAAGAGAATTAATCCGTCTTATATTATTACACCAAGTCATTTACGTTTTAAGCTAATGACGTAAGTAAGATGGTGTAGTCTGGTTTGTACCACTATCCGATTTACTCGTACCCTGGGAAGTGTAAGTTTCCGTTATACTCAGGAAGTGAAACATATCATTAAAGGACAGGTGTGAAGGTCGGACGAACCGTACCTCAGGGACCCGTACTCCTGACTCGTTTCTTACACGCAGTTGTTTGTGTTGACTCCACCTTCTTATTATTGTCCCACCTCTTCGTCTCGTATATTGTCCTACGAATCCCAATCCGTAAAATGAAAAGACTGTTCATTATCACTTCATCTGATGACCAGACATCCCCACAGATACATTAGTACTCGTTGAGTCAAAGAGACAGAAAAAAGAGGAGGACGTTATGTTTTATAACTCTTTTTTTTAGTGTGTTGTCTTAGGTCAACTATACAAACCACTGTAATACGGTTTTGACCGGGTAAGATCTTATAACAGATCACCTTGTGATACGATTCATTCTGGGTAATCTCGTTACCACAAGATTCTATAATGTGATACTTCAAAAAGTCTTCAATCAATAAAATATCAACCGTCCTAAGAAAAGTTTTATAGTATGATCGTAACTCTAAAAAGAAACCATAGAACGGTTCTTCAGGAAGAGTGTACCACCCATCCACCACGAGACTTTCCGACAACCGTCAGAGTGACTCACTAAGGATGTCGGGTCAAATCCTATTTCTACAACCGTCATCTACCAGTCATTTATAACTGGGTCTTAACTGTTGTATCCCATACACGAGGTACGACTAAGGGACTCGACAGGACCCGTGAAGATGGTTTTATGAGGGACAAAGTAGTAAACATTTCAGGTCGATTTTCAGTAAATATTATTTAAAATAGTGTAGATCACCTCTTCCTTTACCGTTGGGTAAGGTCATAAGAACGGACCTCTTAGGGTACCTGTCTCCTCGGACCCCCTGATGTTAGGTACCCCACCGTTTCTCAGCCTGTACTGACTCGGTGACTTGATGGTGGTAGTGTAGATATTATTGGAAGGATCTGCACAACTACAAAAATTCTTTATAAAGGTTAATATATAATTTCTTATACTTCTCACGAACCGGACACATAGTTAGGACATTCATGAGACGTGTGAACCGAACGATTTCTCAGTGATGACAACGTTGTAACTAAATATTATTACAAGGTCGAACATTTTGTTTCCTTTGTTTTGGAACTCAGACTGAAATTTCATTTAACATGTTTTAAGTTAGTCGGTTCTAAAATCTTTTTATTAAAACGGTTAACACGTACAACAACCAAGACTAAAAGGAATGGATCCGTTCGTTATTGTTACACTTTTAAATAGCGTCAACAAAAGGTGTAGAATTCTACCACGTCAAATAAACGGGTATTTTACTTTATCACTTAAAAGGAACATTTACAAGAATTGGTAATAATTACTACGGAAGATCAACATAAAAATAATACTGGATCTGAGACTATAAGAGAATAGTGACTCTCCCCAATTTTAGATGAAAAGACACTGTGTATGTGTTTGTACGTGTGCTTGATTTTTGTATGGGACGACTGACGAAATTTCTTAAGTTTACTATACAGTAAACTTTACCTATGTAGGACCTTTTCTTTATGTCTTCTCTGATCAAACACTTTGATGTGGACTTTTATAAGATGTATATGAGTAAATCCACCTTCTCCTTGTGTCTAAAAGTTATACGTGAAATTTAACGTATATTTTACATTTCTTGAGAACCTAGAACCACTATCTCTCCTAAAGGATCGGTGGTCGTATTAAAAGTGGTCTTGATTTCGACCAAATAAGAGATTTCACGAACTTTGTCTTTGAGGGAACGGAGAACCCGGTCTTTATTGAGGGAGGAGTAAGAATCCGTATCGTGAGGACCGTGTTCGTTTCATACACGGAACTGAAGATAGAAGTTATTATCTAAATGGGACTAGGTAGAATAGGAGAACAAAGACGAAACACTGTTTAAATACTTTTCGAACATATACGTTCACGACAAACAGTAACATTTTGTCTTATTTCGAGCGTGACATTTTTCCCTATTTTGGCCGTGGAAACCTTAGGAGTCGAACGAGATTGGTTCAGTCAACCTGTCCCACAAGTTATCGTTTTGAGCTCAAGAAGACTTCGTGTACCAACTGTCGTTTTGTTTGGGACGGCGTCAACTAGAGACAGTCAGTAAGACCTCGATCACGACCTGTTTCGTTGACGCATTGGTTTCGGTCCCACACGAAAAACCGAGACTAAAACCTTTAATTTAACTCGAGTCGTTAAGAAAATCGAAAATATTTTAATAGTCTGGGTCTCTAACACAGAAGAAAAAGAAAACACGAACAATCGTTATCGAACACTTCATGACAAGTATTTCATTCGAAAAGTCTGTACGAAAAATAACTAAAAACACTCACAGAACAGAATAGATCGGAGATTGTGGAAAGAAGATAGATCTAAAGTGTCCGAGGTGAGTGTCAAACTTTATATACGACAACTTTCACTGGAGGTATGGGAATAAATAAGGACATGTTACCTTCCCAGCTAGTGACAACAAAAACAAAGAAGTTAACTAGAAAATTTTATTCTGGACCTTTATTGAGTTTATAAATTGTAACATTGAAATTTGTAGGAAAACTTAATAAAGGTTTAAAGACTTCTATAACTCCAGTTTTAATGTAGTTCTTAATCCTGTAAGAAGGATTGGTACTTACGGTCCAAAAAATGTGAGTTTGTTATTTTTACTTCTATTTTACTCTAATTATATCTTTACCTAAAATGGATGTTAACTGTACTGATAATCTGATATACCAGTACATTGTATTGAAATTACCTTTATTAAAAATTAAAAGTAAATATTGAGACATTCATTAATTTACAGTTGTATACTAAACTTATAATCTCTTACTAATTAAAGGGTTCCCTTAATTACTTCACAAAGTAACAACAGTAAGAGGTATCAAATACTACTCATTCTTCAAACGTACAGGTAAAATAATGTCATTCCCCGAAGGGACTATCGAGTCAACCATTTCTTAGGTGGACTTTACGTCCTCTGGTGTCAAACTAAGGACCCAGCCCTTCTAGGGGACCTCTTCCCTATCCGATGGGTGAGGTCATAAGAACCCGAAGGGAACACCGAGTCGACCGTTTCTTAGACGGACGTTACACCCTCTGGACCC
Source organism: Capra ibex (assembly GCA_006410555.1). NCBI lineage: Eukaryota > Metazoa > Chordata > Mammalia > Artiodactyla > Bovidae > Capra > Capra ibex. The sequence goes on along the minus strand of SJYO01048061.1, from coordinate 47,557,037 downwards.
AAGTTAGGGACCTAACCCTTCTAGGGGACCTCTTCCCTTTCCGATGGGTGAGGGCATAAGACCGGACCTCTTAAGGTACCTGACATATCAGATAACCCAGCGTTTCTTAGCCTGTGCTGACTCTCTGAAAGTGAAGTGAAATAATGTCATATTATAAATGGATTTCTCGATCCCTACCATCCACTACCTCTACTACGTTAGACACAGACGGGACCGAATCGAGTGGAAGGCCAGAGGAAGTGGTCTTCCCAGGAGTCGGATGGAGGTGACTTCAAGGAAGACGACATCAAGAGACATCACTCACTTCTGCCCTTTCCTGGAGAAAAGGAAGGTCTTGACAAATTGGTCACCCCAGTAAAAAGGAATATATGGTCAACATACGTGAATTACATCGTCCCTAATAAAATCGTCCCAGAGAAGGGAGACTTCTTGGCTATTATATCTGTTTTTACATTTCTCAGTCGTTCCATGCCCTTCGAACCCTGTGGTCGTAGTGGTCGTCGTTCTGGTCGTGTTACGATTTGTAGACAACCTTCCGATAACTATACTCCTAACTAGAGGCTCTGACACCGTATAGAGTCGGACGGTTACACTCATTACAGTCATGTCGACGGTCCGATGTCCCGTCTTTTGGTACCTCCAATAAAGTCCAGGAATGCAAAGTCTTTCAGTTTCCTTTCCTACACAAATGTTTCCATTTAACCGTTACGTCCCACTGTACAATGATTAGAGGTTCGAGGACATTCTCAAGAGTCCTTTGTCTATAGTGTCGTTCCAAGATCTTTTCTACATCGACTGACTCAAGACTTCTTTTCCACCTTAAATTTATTTGGTTGGATCCTCCTTTCATTCTTAGAGTGGTCATCAGAGACTCAAGAGAATTCGTCGAAGGGGGTGACTCCTCGAGTCGGACACGGGGTAGAGACTTCCGAAGTTCATTGTTGGTGTACCCGAGTTCTCGAGGGGGTTGGGTCGGATGTGTCACAAGGAGTACGTTCTGGTCGGGACACGAATGTGAACGGGGAATTGAGACCGGTGGGTGAGGTTATAATGTGGGGACGACCGTTCAATCCCGTTCGGGGTTTGTTACCGGACAAGATCGGGTAGTGAGAACTAGAGTCGGGTAAATGAGATTTGAGTCGATTAAAACGATTCAAAAGGAAATCAAGAGTTTGGGGGTCGGAACTATCAATAAAGGTCAAGGATGACAAGACGTTGGGTCATCTATGGGAAACTCGGAAGAACCAGGGACTGAAGGTGGAGGGTAACCGAGACGAGTGGAGGGCTAAAACTGTAGAGAGAACCAACCCGTTCTCTTTGAGTAGTGTAAGGGTCGGAATGTCTTTGTGTGCTAAATTTGAGATTGGGGAGTCTGAGAAGTGCGTACACGAAAAGGGAAAAGGTCGAAGTGTCAAGTCCTGTGTGAGCTCGCGAATCTCTCGTTTCTGGTGAACTTGTCTCACGTCTCCTCTCCCACCACGAAGGAGTGACGGTCGAGGAGTTCTGTCTACTGGTACAGAAAAGTAAAACTTAGAGGTCGTATTGTACCCGTGACTGATCTACAAAAACAAGTAACATTGGGACACTATTACGTCTTGGGAACTAAAGTCAAAGTAGGTTCTAAGACAGGACATCTCCAGTTTTGTAATTCAGGGAAGTGGGGAGTGGGGTTAAGGTCTGGTTCTATGATCTTCCTAAACGTCTCTTCTATCATTTTTTTTTTTTAGGGTAAGATAAGAGTCGGGCAGAGGTTGGAGTTTTAAAATTTTCCCAACTATAACTTCTCATTCCTTCCGTCGAGAGTAGCCATCTCTCCTGGACAATATTTCGGTCGTTACTAAACCCTACTCGGAGAAAGAGAACATCCAGTGGACGGGAGACGATGTCAAGTATTAGAACCCAGAAGGGTATCTCGTGGAGAGGAACGGAAGTCGGGTTTTCTGAGAAACCCCATCTCCACGACCTCATTCCGAATTCCTCTCCTGTCCTAAACTCACAGTAGGGACCATTGAGTCACCATTTCTTAGACGGACATTACGTCCTCTGGTAGACGTTACGTCCTCTGTACCCAAGTTAGGGACCCACCCCTTCTAGGGGACCTCTTCCTTTACCGTTGGGTGAGGTTACAAGAACGGACCTTTTAGGGTGCCTGTCTCCTCGGATCACCCGATGTCAGGTACTCTAGTGTTCTCAGTCTTTCCTGAACCGTTGATTTAGTTCAGAAAGGAGTCGGGTCTTCTAAGAAAGTCCCATCTCCACAGACCTCATTTCTGATTCCTCTCCCGTCCTATACCCACGGTGTCCTCTACTTTCCTAATCTCTTAAACTCCTGAAGTAGGAATATCTTTTACTACATTATTGACTGGTAATCAAATCAAGATTACGAAACACAAAACTCAAGAATAAGATGTGAAGTTTAATCCTATAGATTGTAGATAAAAACACGATTTAGTGATAACATAACAACATGAATGTCCAAATGAATGAGAACACGATGAATGACCATCTAAAAAATTCAACAATCCTCGAATAATCATAATTAAGTGAACTAAGTTTTCGTAAACGAAAGAGACCGGATATCTGAGTTGTATGAGAATTCCCCGTAACTTCATAACTAACCAGTCACAATCGTTCGGTACGACTTACCAGAATACACTAAACTAAATTGTAAGAGAGAGAGAGAGAGAGAGAGAGAGAGAGAGAGTGTGTGTGTGTGTGTGTGTGTGTGTGTGTGTGTCTCTGAGGGACTAAGAACCGAACCGACTGTTGTGACGTAACGAAATCGGTAACAAAGTCTTTTGACTTCTTTTAATAAAGGGAAGTCAGTAGTGTTTCACCATTTGTCGTCCCTAGCTTCGAACTCCTTCCCGGTAGATCAACACTACTGACCAACAGTCTAAGTTTTACAAAAAACACATCAGTTAGAGTCACAAGGACAGTAGACTAGCACCAGATACTAACCTGACGTAGACGTTTCGTCGCAAGAATTCTGTGAGTAGTAGAGTCGAAATCTCGATCCGAACGGTCGGTTGAACGAGAGGGTCCCGATTAAATAGAACGTCCACTGTATAATTTGTCTTGGTGTGTCAGTTTCAAACTTATGATCGGAGATACGACAGAACCAGGTAGTCCAGTCTAATTAGTAGATTACTATACGGGAACTTGTTCGACGAACGACGGATGAAATTGACAGGTTTGACGTGTGGGGAGGTGGGAGTGACCCTCTTTAGAAGACCATCCTTTTGTTTGAGTACTTTCTGTCTCCCTGGTCCGTTCACCTTGTCCCCATACTGATTTTTCTCCCAAAAGATCAAAAAAAAAGTTTACTTTGAGATTGGTGCACACTAAAGGTGAACAGAAACGGTCTAAGGAGAGGTACATTCCATCATAAGGTACCCTTGAGTTGGAGTTTCCTTTGTAAGTGATTCGCGTACCGTAAAGAGACCCCGTTGGTTTCCCTTTACCACCCTCTTTATAATGTACAGAATTCTTCTTTCGATTTACACAAGACTTACAAACTACAGGACTCAAAATAAAACAAAACAAAAAATTATAAAAACAAAAGTAATACCTTCTAGGTCGATCTAGAGTGAGTGGGAAGTCGGTCGAGTCTGGAGACTCAAGATTTGTGTCTCAGCACCGAAACCAAATTAGGAGGTCTCGCTGTTTCCCTGACTATTTAACTTTCTTCAAACTTCTCTAGGTGTCCTTATTATTTTCCTTATCCTTCTCACTAAATACCTTATTTAATTTGTTTGTTTGATACACATCACACCAATTCACTATCGTTCATATTCTGTACTCCGATTTTCATGCCTTCACATATTGACGGTAGTGATTCTTAACATAATGTGTATCTCATAATGAATCTTCGATCTATAGTACCTTATGTTAATTTCCGTCCATTAAATATAACAAGGGGTTATCATTACAATTAAATTCTAACAAGTGATTATCATTACAATTATCGTTGATAAATAAGTGTTTATCTTTTAATTCGATAATATAGTTATTCGACCTCTTCCGTTACCGTGGGGTGAGGTCATGAGAACGGACCTTTTAGGGTACCTAACTCCTCGGACCTTCCGACGTCAGGTACCCCAGTGAGTCCCAACCTGTGCTGACTCGTTGAAGTGAAAGTGAAAAGTAAAAGTGCGTAACCTCTTCCTTTACCGTTGGGTGAGGTCACAAGAACGGACCTCTTAGGGTCCCTACCCCCTCGGACCATCCGACGGTAGAGACCCCAGCGTGTCTCAACTTGTGCTGACTTCGCTGAATCGTCGTCGTCGTCGTCCAAAGTATAATATGTCTATACGATTAAGTGACTATCGAATAACTACGACGACGACGACGACGATTCAGCGAAGTCAGTACAGGCTGAGACACGCTGGAGTATCTGTCGTCGGGTGGTCCGAGGGGGCAGGAACCCTAAGAGGTCCGTTCTTGTGACCTCACCCAACGGTAAAGGAAGAGGTTACCTACTTTCACTTTTCACTTTCACTTCAGGGAGTCAGTTCAGACTGAGAATCGCTAGGGTACCTGACGTCGGATGATCCGAGGAGGTAAGTACCCTAAAAGGTCCGTTCTCATGACCTCACCCCACGGTAACGGAAGAGGCTTATACTTTAGATTCGGTCGGATTTAAGATTTTTACTCCAGATCCATCATCGGTTAAATATGTTAATCTTCAACACAGTTGTCTTTCATACTCTTCTGTTTATCATAAGGTTCTCAATTGTCAGACCCCTCCCACCATCCTTTTGACTGTACAGTCGACTTCGGTATTATCCTCAACGGACACCCCTCTCTCCTCCACTTTCTTTCCATCAACCCTTCCCCATCCTCTGTCGTGACACTTTCGGGTCCCTCGTTCCCGTGTTAAAGACATAGACCTACTCAAATTGAACTTTACACTAAAAGAGTCTTCTTTATTTTTAATTTTAAATCCCATTTAGTGGATGTCAATGGGTTCTCTTGGATCTTGAAGTCTATTGAGACGATTCCCGTGACATAAGGTGTACCGAATCACGGGTATTGCATACCGGACGATGTAAATACTGGGACATCACGTCGGACCAGAGACGTGAGCGTAACCCCCGATCCTTTCAGACGTATGAATGTCTTAAGCTGCACTGACGATGTTAGGAGACACCAGTATCTGTTCGGTCCAGAGAGACATATCCTTTGTCCTATTTGGGCTCTCTCCTGTCGACACAGGGGATGAAACTGGAACTACATAGTAATCCATTTTGGTATAGGTCTTTATTCAATGAATATGAGGTATTTTTATTACAACTTTTACAAACTCTTTTAATATTTTCTCTCGGAATTATAACTTATTAACTCCTTAATACTAAAGATTTTAAGATTCTCAAGAGAGTACTTACGAAGAGACTTTTTCACTATACATAGGACATGTGTATGTCGGTGACGACCCCGGGTAGAAATAACTTATATCCAGTTGACACTCCACTAAGTATCCACAAGATACCCTTGTTCTTAGTTTTCTCAAGCCACTAATTGTTTTCGACCTAATCTGTTTCAATTCATCCGTAGGATACACATTATTTAAACATAATTACATTCAACATTTTAATAACACTCCATTATATCATGAACAATAGAGGGCTTGTAAAGTAACCTCCTCTGGAAAAAAGGAGAGATCTTTGTGATGTATAAGGAGTCTTGGATTATAAGGATATAAGAGTACGTCCACTAGATTTTAATCCTTTTTCAGTAACATAAAAACCAGGATCTTAAATAACGGTTAAGGGACGAAAACGTTAATGTAGATGTTAAGACTCGACTTAGATCTTCCAGTAAGTGGTAGACCGAGGTCGGGTCAAGAGAGAAGGTGAAAAACGGAGGAACGGTTACATGATGTATGTGACCGGTGCGACTTGAAGGGGGAATAAGACTCGTACGGAGGGAAAGGGATCAGACACGGAGTATGCAAGGAGAGACGAACCTTTCGGGAGTCGAGGGTGACAGTTGGAGGGAGACGGGACAAGGGTGAAGACTAACAGTTCCCGGGTAAATAAGAAGTTCTAGATCAAGTTCAAGATCATAGAACGGACCCTTGAAACAAGAAAGAAAACAACATCGTGAGTGTGGTAATATAAAAGTAAATAGACAAATAGACTGGTAAAGGACGGAGTCGGAAGAATTGCCAGGTTGAGAGTACAGGTAATTCTTCCGATTCGTGACCTCTTAACTACGAAATATCGACACCACGACCTCTTCTGACCCCTCTCAGGGAACCTGTCGTTCCTCTAGTTTGGTCAGTTAGGATTTCCTTTAGTTGGAACCTATAAGTAACCTTCCTGACCACAACTTCGACTTCGAGGTTATGAAACCAGTGGACTACGTTTCTCAGCTGAGTAACCTCTTCTGGGACTACGATCCTTTCTAACTCCCGTTCTACTCTTCCCTCACTGTCTCCTACTCTACCAACCTACCGCAGTGACTGAGTTGCCTACAATCAAACTCGTTTGACGCCCTCTATCACCTCCTGTCCCTGTCAAGTCAGGGAGTTAACACAGACTGAGAAACACTGGGGTACCTGACGTTGTGTGGTCCGGAGGTACAGGTAGTGGTTGAGGGTCTCGAACGAGTTCCCTTCGGACCATACGACGTCAAATACCCCAGCGTTTCTCAACTTACCGAATCGATGAGTTGTCGTTGTTAAGGACGGAGTAGACTGGTAAAGGACGGAGGACGGAAGGGTTGAGATAAAGAACGAAGTTCCGTCCTGTCTCTGTTACAAGTCCAAACATATATGTCAGAATGGATTGTCTCGTCGGTCGTTTGTTTATTTTACGGGTACGACTAACATACGAGAACTTAAACAGACGTACAAACAAAAACGATTCCTATAAGAGACGTAAAATTCATTTTGTTTACAGTGGTTTATCTTTCGTAGATATACCACTCTTCACCCGAAGGTACCACAGAGTCTACTATTTCTTAGGCAGACGTTTACACCCTCTGGACCCAAGTCAGGGACCCAACCCTTCTAAGGGGACCTCCTCTCGTACCGTTGGGTGTGGTCATAAGAAGGACCTCTTAGGGGTACCTGTCTCTTCGGACCACCCGATAACAGGTACCACAGCGTTTCTCAGCCTGTATTGACTCACTGATTTCGTGTACCACTCTTCGTGTTGAAAGGACAGAACTAACAACGTTGTTACGTTATGTAACGAACAACGTGAATAATGACGTATTTCTAATTTCAATACCCAAAGATACTCAGTAGTGTATCGTGACAAGAACTCGGGTCTCTGGAATCATATAAGTAAAAAGTAAGAATCGTTTTACGATACAGTTAACCACAGTTCACAGTTTAATACATAGAAAGTAAGAATAATTCTCGATATAATTCATATATATTCGATATAATTCATATCGAGAATTATTTACGGGTTTCCTACTACAAATTTAATTTACTTTGACTGGTGAGTCAAGGAACGATAGTGGGGACGACAACATTTCTAACAGTGTCGTTTTACTGTTTTCCACACTTGAGTCTGGTTTTACGAACTAAAGTTAGGGTCAAGGAGTGGTCGACATACTGGAACCCGCTCTATGATTTGGTAAAACAAGAAGTGGGACAGTAGAAACTTTTCCCATACAATCACAAAGACTGGAAGATCCCGACAATAATATAGAGTTAGAGGTTAAATATACAAAGATGTAGACATGATAAAAGTAAAATATCTCACAAAAAGAATACGGAAGGGTCACTCTTTTGTCTGGTAGTCTACTTAGTTTGTTTCTCTTTTGGCGATGGGAAGATTTAAGTTACTTTACCGTTTAGTCTCTACTCCCAGTCAGTACAGTTATCACTCAATGGATTCGTTTAGCCTCTCATACTAAACGTACCACCTTACTGATATTAGACGGGTTAGTTTTTGACTGACGTTTCACTAAATAAAGGGTGGAAAATTCGTAACAAATGTCGAAAATAATTTTTTAGACTTTAACAGTCCCCTTTTTTTATGATATTCCATATAAAAATAAAGTAAAAACCGGTGTGGTGGACCGAACGTCGTAGAATCAAGGTTCTGGTCCCTAACTTGTCCCCGGGGTCGTCACCTTCGTGATTGGTAACCTGAAGACCCCTTAAGAAACCCCGTATATAAATTAAACCCTATGAAATGTCCTACGAAATTTTATACACAACAGAATAAGTTAAGAGCACCCCTGAGATATTTCTTCTGACTAGATCAAAATATAAAGTAGACCCACTACCACGTTCATTTACTGTTAACTGTATCGTATAATGATTCACAGTTTACACACATAGATTATTATTTGTGTCCAAAGTCTTTTACCTTAATAAGGAACTCTTGGTCTCGTCCCCCATTTTAATATCATCTCCTAAATCTCGAAGTCCACCTGGAGTCTTCCATTCTAAATGAATGCACAGTCCTTCCTCTTACCCGTCTCAAACCTTACGTAAACCATACAAACCCCATTACTCGAGTGACACCGTCGGCACCTCCGAGTCCGACCAGGACCCTCAGTTTCGGTTTGGACTTGCAGACTCGGTCTCGCCTTTCCCAAACCTTACGACACGATTGGGTATTCACGGACACAGGACTCAAAATTCACATTGGTACGAGAAGGGACCCCTTAGATGAGGTACTTGATATTCATGCTATCGGTTCCTTTCAGGTCTGTGGGGGTCCCTACATGGAGTTCTGTGATTCATTGGGTGACGGGGTGGTTAGTTTTATTTCGAAGTGAGTTAACGAACAGTTGTTTATTATTGGTGGGGGTCGTAACTAGGTCTCGATATTTTCATCAGTAAGTGGGTGACTCTTCAATGGTGTGTAAGAATGGTCTTAACATAACCGATAACCCTTACCAAATTATTGTCATGAAATAAGCAAACAAACAAACAAACAAAAAATTAGTCTCCTTTTATTTCCACAAATTAAATTTTTCTTCGTTGTATACATGTAAAGTCGTAATTAATTGTTTCATTTCTAAATTTATTGACACTATAACAAAAAAAAAGGTAGAGATTCAAATTTCTATTTTATATTAGTATAAAGTACATCCGTGTCTGATCTTTAAAAAGTATCAAAAGAAGGTCCTTATATTAAACTATATTGTAAAGGATTTTACGCAAAAAAGGATGTACTTAGTTCTTCGGATTTGTTCTACGTACGGTAGACTCCTCACCACAGACCGAATCCTATTCCCGTTACACGGTAATGATTAAATGGGTAAGTTAGTTAAAGATAAAAGGAGACAGGGTCAGGTTGGTGACACACATCCTGTTCCTCTTTCGATTTTTCTATTCACATCAAAAAAAGTTAAGACTATCTCTAATAGGTCCTTATAACATCAGAAGGAATTTTCATAGTGTTTATCTTACATAAGAGTAGGAGAAGTTCATGACATAAACACTACACACCGAGGGTCCCTACCCCCTCGGACCACCCGACGACGGACACCCCAACGTGTCTCAACCTACGAATCGCTGAATCGCTGAATCGTCGTCGTCGTTGTCCACCCCACTTCACTCCACCTCCCCTGGAATTCTCCAGTCCACTTTCACTTTCACTTTCAGCGAGTCAGCACAGGTTGGGAAACGTTACTGGGATGATGACCCTAATAGTCCGTACCAGAATCATGACTGTTAAGACCTATCTAATTAATCGAAAATGGAGAGTCTCTTTCGAGTCATAAAAAGTAAGTCATAGGAATCCAAGTGTGTGTATGTGGAGAATGATGGAAGTTAGAAAGAAGGGTTTACAGGAAAGTATATTCTTTTTTTCTATATCTCATTTTAACTTCAAAAATGATCTTATACAGAGAACAAACGATGCATTCACGGTAAATATTAGGTAAGAGTCTCATTAGAGCACTCTTTTTAATACGGGATCGATAACTACTGTTCACTCTACGAACCTCGAAACGAAATAGAACAAGATTTGAAACTCTTTGTTGTTGATGTTCTTCCAAAAACAATTGTTATTTTTTACCGTCACTCTTTATGTATTTAATATAGTTGTTTAATAGCAGATTCTTATTTAACCGTGAAATTCTTAGAGTTATGACGACAAAGAGTATACGTCTTATAGTACATCGTAGAGTGACTGACGGAGGGTCCCGTATCACGAAACCCTTTCTTTCGTCTGGGAGGGGGAAGGGTGGAACGAGTCTGGAACAGAGGAACTGGAGAGTCGTTGAAAACTATAACAATGGGTCTCCCGGCAACTGGAGGGATGAAGGGATCGAAGACAATATGGACCTTGAAGGAAATGGAGAGACTTACGAAGAGGTACCCGAGTACCTGAGAAGCCAGGTAGGAGAGTCACATCCGTAATAGGTGTCAGAGAAGAAAGAGAAATTCAGATAAAAGTCCCTCCGTAGAGTGAATGAGAGTTTCGAAGTAGGGAGGTATTTAAAGGTATAGATATAGATTTGGACGTAGATGGAGGGAAAGTTTAAGATTGGGGAGAAAGAACTACGAACTATGATGGGGACCACATTCAGAGTCCCCGTGGAAATCGAACGAGAGAAAGGGAGGGGGTAGAGACCCAACACAACCAGAGGTGTTCTAGTATTTGAGGTGTTCTTGTCTGGAACACCCACAATAGTAAAAATGAATTTGAGTTCATAGGAATCGTGAATCTAGTTACGGACCGTGTATCAACCGTAACCCATTTGTAACTTATTCACTTACCGATAGTGGGTTAAAGATGGGTGATGTTTGGTCGGATTGAGAGGAAATGGAGGACAATCAGTGGACGTTTATTACGTTACCGCCAATATAATAAATAATGGGTTAGATCCCGTAAACCCCCCGAAGGGATCACCGAGTCGACCATTTCTTAGGCAGACGTTACGTCCTCTGGACCCAAGTTAGGGACCCAACCCTTCTAGGGGACCTCTTCCCTTTCCGATGGGTAAGGTCATAAGACCGGACCTCTTAAGGTACCTGAACGTTTTTCAGTCTGTGCTGACTGGTTGAAAGTGAAAGTACCGTAAAATCCCACCTTCACCTACGATAATTATTAATAAGACCCTACTGTCCGTATTTCAACCTTACAGAACCCCTTTGGACTAATATACGAATGACATCGGTAACCGTAAAATTTTGAAAAGGAAGAGTATATAAGGAAACGTACAGTCGGTGGTCCAGTGTGTAGACGGAAACGTGATAGGGGAGTGGTACAGAGTGGGAACCGTGGAAGTGCGGGTGAACGGTCAAAGTCCTAAGTGGTGTAGATCGGACCAATGATAATTATTGGAGAATGACACGACACGAGTCAGTACAGACTGAGAAACGCTGGGGGGACCTAACATCGGACGGTCCGAGGAGACGGGTACCTTAAAAGGTCCGTCGTATACCGTTACCCAACTTTAAAGGATGAGGTCCCCTAGAAGGGTTACGTCCCTAGCTTGGGTACAGGAAACTCAGAGAACGTAACCGTCCACCTAAGAAATGGAGACGTGGCGGACCCTTCGGGAGGATCATCAGATAATTATGATTATCAAGAGTACCTGAGGATTGGACAGAGGGGTCACAGACAGAAATGGGTAAGATGGGGGTGATGTGTAACGACTGTCTAAGTAGAAGGATTCTTTGTCGAGGTTATTATCCTGAAGGGATGGGTATTCTCAAAGTAACCAAAAGGTTATTGAGACTTCATTCATGTCTTTGTCTGAATTGAAAGGTTCAGAAGTCGAGACCTGACTAGATGTAAAATCCGTATATATGAGTTCTGGACTCGATAGGTTTCGTCGTAACCGTAGTGGACCCTCGAATAATCTTTACTTCTCAAAACCTGGGGTGGAAATCTAAATATTTTAGTCTTAGATGTAAAATCGTTCTAAGGGTTCACTAGACACATGTGTGATTCCAAACTCTTCGTGATGAGACGGGAAATTAGATTGACCCTTCTTAGTGTCAAAATTTTGGTGTAGGGTTCTAAAACTGAAGGTAGGAATCAAATATGACCAGAGAAAAACATCTGATGGACGAGGGTGGAAGAGGTGAGTTACTTTAATATAATTAGAAGGTTTCCAATTGGAGTTGGTGACATATGGGGTATTTTGAAAGGACTTTGTTGACGACATAAACGTAAGAGACTTGTGGTATCATAAATTAAAGATGACAGAATAATAAAGTAAATGTAGTATAATTTCCATAAGTCTATAATTAAAATATACGTGTGAGTAAAGGAGTGAATATAACATTCGAGTTATACCCATGTTTGGTAAATAAAAAAATAACACCATTTTATAAGTGTGTTCCTGGATGTCATATCGTGTTCCCTAATATAAGTTATAGAACAATATTGGATATTACCTTTTGTTAAATTTTATAATTATATTTACATATTGACTTAGTGAAATGACATGGGAACTTTGACGACGACGACGATTCAGTGAAGTCAGCACGGACTGAGAACGCTGGGGGATCTGTCGTCGGGTGGTCCGAGGGGGAACACCCACAATAAAAATGAATTACTATTGTAATTCAGGGACCCTAAGAGGTCCGTTCTTGTGACCTCACCCAACGGTAAAGGAAGAGGTTACGTACTTGCACTTTTCACTTTCACTTCAACGAGGTAGCACAGGTTGGGAGTCGCTGGGGTACTTGACGTCGGATGGTCCGAGGAGGTAGGTACCCTAAAAGGTCCGTTCTCATGACCTCATCCCACGGTAGCGGAAGAGGTTTTAACTTATATGAAGTTAAATTTTTTACCACTGTATTTTAAAGTCGGTAAAAACCACGTGTCAAGACACCTTAAATTCACGTAAGTGTAAAAACACGTTGGTGGTGATGATAGACAGGGGTCCTGAAAAAATTATCAGGGTTTGACTTTGAGTATGGGTAATTTGTAATTGGAGAGTAAGGGAAGAGGGGATTTTGAGACCGTTGGTGGTGAGATGAAACACAAAGACTTAGACTGTCGAAACTCATGGAGTACATTCACCTTAGTATGTCATAAACAGGAAAACAAACACCGAATAAAGTGAGTCGTGTCAAAGACATTCCAAACAGACGTAACATCGTACACGGTCTTAAGGGAAATAAAATTTCGACCTATTATAGGGTAACATCCACGTCTGGTGTAGACCGAATGGACAAGTAACTTACTATCTGTGAACTCAACGACGGTGAAAAATCAATAACACGTATTACGCCGCTACTCGTACCCACATGTTTACAGTCAAATTCAGGGACGAAAATTAAGGAACCTCGTATATGGTTCTTCATTTTAGTGATACCATTAAGTAAAGAATTAAAATTGAAATAACTCTTTCAAAATATGACAAAAGGTATCGTCGGTATGGTAAAATAAAGGGGTGGTCGTGACGTGTTCCTAAGGTCCAAGAGGTATACGAACGTTCGTGATCAATAAAGTTCCCAAAACAACGAAAAACAAAAAAAAAAAATTGAAATTAAAAATGAAATAAAATGAAATGTTACGACATAACCAAAACGGACTTAGACGGTGCCCACATGTACTCAAGGGTTCGGACTTGGGTGGAAGGTGGAGGGTGGGGTATAGTAGAGAGACCTAGTAGGGGCACGTGGTCGGGGTTCGTAGGACATAGGACATAGCTTGTATCTGACTGCTAAGCAAAGAATATACTATCATATGTACAAAGTCACGGTAAGAGGGTTTAGTAGGGTGGGAGAGGGAGAGGGAGTCTCAGGTTTTCAGGTAAGATATGTAGACACAGAGAAAACGACAAAGCGTATGTCCCAATAGTAATGGTAGAAAGATTTAAGGTATATATACACAATCATATGACATAACCACAAAAAGAAAGACCGAATGAAGTGAGACATATTAGTCGAGGTCAAAGTAGGTAGAGTAATCTTGACTAAGTTTACATAAGAAAAATTACCGACTCATTATGACGTAACACATATGCATGGTGTCGAAAGAATAGGTAAGTAGACGACTACCTGTAGATCCAATAAAGGTACAGGACCGATAATATTTGTCACGACGCTACTTGTAACCCCATGTACACAGAGAAAGTTAAGACCAAAGGAGCCACACATACGGGTCTTCACCCTAACAACCCAGTATACCGTCAAGATAAACGTTAAAAAATTCCTTAGAGGTGTGACAAGAGGTATCACAGACATGATCAAACGTAAGGGTGGTTGTCACATTCTCCCAAGGGAAAAGAGGTGTGGGAGAGGTCGTGAATAACGAACGTCTGAAAACCTAGTGTCGGTAAAACTGACCACACTTTACCATGGAGTAACACCAGAACTAAACGTAAAGAGACTATTACTCACTACAACTCGTAGAAAAGTACACAAACAATCGGTAGACATACAGAAGAAACCTCTTTACAGATAAATCAAGAAACCGGGTAAAAAACTAACCCAGTAAATAAAAATACCTTAACTCGACGTATACCACGAACATATAAAAACTCTAATCAACAAACAGTCAACGAAGTAAACGATAATAAAAGAGGGTAAGTCTTCCGACAGAAAAGTGGAACGAATATCAAAGGAAACAAAACGTCTTCGGAAATTAAAATTAATATAGGGTAAACAAATAAAAACGATAATAAAGGTCATAAGACCCTCCACCTAGTATCTCCTAGGACGACACTAAATACAGCCTCTCACAAAACGGATACAAGAGGAGATCCTCATGACGTTCGTGTGCGGTCACAATGAACGAAAAAAAAAATTTCTAAATAAATAATTAAATTAAATTAAAACCGACACGACCCAGAAGCGACGACGTAAGTCCGAAAGTAGATCAACGGTGTCCGTCTCCGAAGAGAACAACTCCTATTACCCGAGATCCGTATGATCGAACTCATCACCTCCACGTACCCGATCATCACTATGTCTCCGAATCAACGAGACACCATACACCCTAGAAGGACCTGGTCCCTAACTTGGACACAGAAGAGGTAACCGTCTGTCTAAGAATCGGTAAACTGGTGGCCCCTTCGGGGACCCAAAACAAAGATTATTATCGGTAAGATTACCCTACCATACTTTAACACCAAAGTTATATGTAAAGGGATTTCTTAACTACGAAACTTGACACCACAACCTCTTCTGAGAACTCTCAGGGAACCTGACGTTCTTCTAGGTTGGTCAAGTAAGACTTCCTCTAGTCGGGACCCTAAAGAAACCTTCCTTATTACGACTTCGACTTTGAGGTCATTAAACCGGTGGAGTACACTTCTCAACTGAGTAATCTTTTCTGAGATTACGACCCTCCCTAATCCCCCGTCCTTCTCTTCCCCTGCTGGCTCATACTCTACCGACCTACCGTAGTGACTGAGTTACCTGCACTTAGACTCACTTGAGGCCCTCAACCACTATCTGTCCCTCCCGACCGTACGACGCTTAGTACCCCAACGTTTCTCAGCCTGTGCTGACTCGTTGACTTGACTTGACTTACTAACAACTCGTAGAAAAGTATACGAATAAGTGGTGACCACATATAAAAATTTCTTTACAGATAAATTCAGGAAACGCGTAAAACCCCCGGAAGGGTCCACCGTGTTAACCACTTCTTGGACGGACGGTTCCGTTCTCTGCACCCAAACTAGGAACGTAGTCTTTCTAAGGAACCTCTTCCGGTACCGTTGGGTTAGGTCATAAGAACGGACCTCTTAGGGTACCTGTCTCATCGGACCGTCCGATGTCGAGTATCCCAACGTTCCTCAGTCTGTGCTGACTTCACTGAATCGTACGTGTGTGTGAGTAAAAGTTTGGTTCAAACCAAAAACAAAAACAATCACTCAACATTCTCAAGAAATATATCAGACCTATAATTGAAGAATAGTCTATGTGTTAAACGTTTATAAAAAGGATAAGTCATCTAACAGAAAAGTGAGACAACTATCGTACTTGATAAAAATATAGGGAAGATGTCATAGAAGTTTCCCACAAACTATTTATAAGTATAAAAATTTGAATTGAGTATTTACTACGAATTAATTACTACATAGTGACGGGAATTCAAATACTATTTTACTTTGATTTATATTTAACTCAAACGAAATTTTAGTAAACCCTACTTAGGTTACTCTAACTACTTGAAGTTTAACACTTGCAAAAGTGCAAACTTGAGATGATCTCAAGTTTGATCATGACTTTTAAAGGGTAGTAACGGGAAATTAAATCTTAAAACTGTGAAGGTATCCCTCCGAAACTTTTAATTAATCACAACATACTGTTCTTTGTCTACTCTTTAATCAACACTCTGTCAGTATATTTTCAAAGTTGAGGACAGAAACCCATCCTCGACAGGGCACTAGTTTCTGTAAACCCTTAATCTTACAATGAGACTTTCTCACTTAAAAGTCCCTTCATTTCCTACAAATACTTTTAAGTCTTACATGGGACTTCGGACTGAGGACGACCAGGATGACACTAGTCTACATCTATACTGGTCGACTACTTATAAACATCGTACCGTTTCTTTTTTCCTTACTATCCAAGAAATAATAAAGACTTGACGTAAATGAAAAAAAAAAAAATGATTGTTATCAAGACAATTGTTAAGGTCAAGAAAATGAGTGAACGTAAGACCAGAAAGACGAGACACTAAGTAAAAGTCAATTTCGTGAAAGATGGTGTTAACAGAATTCCGATATCTCAGTACAACCAACACATGACGCCCATAGATCACGGGAGACATCGAATTACCTTTAAGACTAACAAGACTAACCAAGTTTAAACTCTCCTAATGTATTTTGGGGTAACTCATTGATCACCCCGTAGGGTTGTTTCCCAATAAACTATAAAATGTTATTTTCCAGTCTGTTCTCTTCCAGTAAATTCTTCCGTATTCTCTAACGGAAGGACCCCAGTAAAAATAAGACTTAATACTTTGTCGAAGTTTCCGTACTCAGTTCGTGAATCATAAGGACCACGTTTTGTATTCCTGTCTCATTGATATCAAGTTACTGTTGATCTAATTGTATTCATTCTTGATTATTACCAAGTAAGTGCGTGCATTCATCCACAGAACTTTCTCATACACACCCATCAATTTCTCCCAGTATGAATCGGAAAGTAATATTGAGAGATAAATGAGATAAACGATTTAATCTAATTAATGAGATAACTGAAATACTATTTGCTAGGTTAAACCCTTCTTGTAAAACACGGGAAAGTCTATATATTTCTAATGTATTAAAGGAGACTGACAAATGTAAATCACGAATTGGGGTGGGACGGGCGTGATGACAACTAAACAAGTGATTGGACACAAAATTCACTAAATAGACTGACAAATGTAATTTTCTTTGTCTCCCAATCTAGTCCTTTCGACACCTGAAAGGGAGAAGACTAACCAAACAGAATTCGGAGTTTACACCGTCCACAAGGATGTTCTAGATAACAAAGTTCAGTCAAATAGACTCGGAATCAACCTTAACTTTGTCTTCACTTGAAACACTCATGAAGAGAATCAAAGTGAAGACCTTATTTTCGTTATACCATAATATATTTCGGAAAATTAACGTTACCTCCTCAAGTATACAACCCATAGTTTGTAAATGGACTTTGACGTACTAAAATCTTCTCTCTAAAGTCTCCTATAGACAAGACAAAGAGAGTGAAGTATTTACTCCTTCGTTTACTCTTGACCACTCCAATTCCCCGGCTGGATTGTACCGTATCGAGAGTTGTCGTCACGGTCCTACTCTGAGTCCGCCCCGTCGTAAAATCAAGTCACAGGAACAATAATAACGTACACCGGAAGGAAGTCGACTAGGAAAACTATTGGTGATATAAGGAGTTAAGAACGGAAAAACAAACAAACAAAAAAATAAATAAAAAAAATAAAAAAATTTAAAATAAATAAAAAAATAAAAAATTTAAAATTTTAGAAATTAAGAATGTACGCAAGGGTTTGTTAACCTCGTTTGGTACGTATCACAACCTCTGATGTGCGAAATAATTTATAACTTTAAAAGGATTAGGATTGAAATGATAACTTTCTTCTTACGATTTTTATCGTTTACATAAACTGTTCTAATGTTTTACGATGGATCACACTGTAGGAGGTACTGTAGTCAGACTTTATGTATTACCAATGACAGATGTATGTGTCTGAGTTCCTCCCTTGTGAAAGAATTATCAAAAAGTCTCTCCTACATCACAAAGTGTCTACAAATTCGTTTCAAATATCTCTTTCCCTTTTTTTTTTTTTTTGTCTCGACTCGAAAGATGTCATACACTACGGTCACTTCCACTTCTGTCTATTCTGACAATCGAAATGTTTTAAAGAGAAACGAGTCTACTACCTTCGTGACTGCAATTTCCTCTCTTGACTGTCTATTACTTTAAGAAAGATAACTGTTTCTCGTTGATGTACTTTAGACAATCGTGTAGAAGGTGGGTAAGTAAATCTCCACTAGGTTTAACTGGGATTTGGAAAACTCTCTAAAAATTTCCTTTAATTAATAAGGAATTATAAGAATCATTAAAGAATTACGATAGATTAGTAACTTAAGAAGTACACTTACGATGTGTTTTGAGGTTCTTTAGATAACTTAATATTGATTTGTGATTGTGATTCTATTTAGGATCCCATAATTTTTACCAGGATAGTTTATAAGTGACATATAATTAAAGAATAACGACTTTCATTAATATCATACTTTTTACAACAAAGGATGACGGGTTTAGGTCGATTCTTACTCTTTCCATACCATTTTTACTTTAAGTTGAATTCATCATAATCGTCTAAAACCGACATATAATTAAAGAACGACAGGAAGACTTTGACACATACGTTTGGTAACAAGGGACAAGGGGTTTGGGTCGATTCTTACTTTTGATCGTTTGAGTGGTTTTCATCGAGTACTTTACATAAAGGAGAAGATCCTCCCAGTCTCACCATTCATATTAACAGACATTAATTAATTAAACTTTCGCAAGTAACATTAACTGTTAATGTACACAGGTCCGGGACAAGATTTACGAAATATTTATACTGGAATAAATTAGTTATGATGTCAGGACACTCCATCTCTTTAATAATAGGGGTAAAATGTCTACTCTTTCGTCTCTGCGTCTCTTCGACATTGAACAATATGTTCACCGACTTGATCTGACTTTTTCTGTTTCCGAAAATGGAATTTATTTCTGTACTTGTTATACTAATACGTGAAATAGGACATTGAATATAGGTAAAGATCATTCGACTCCAGTACTAGCAAATAGAAATCTTATATTTTTAGTGTTCGAAGACCTTTTTAATTTTCTAATACTTAGGTGACTATAGAGAACTTAATAACTTATAAATGATCAAACTAGGGACCCAACCCTTCTAGAGGACCTCATCCTTTACCGTACGGCGCAGTCACAAGGACGGACCTTTTGTGGTACCCGACTCTTCGGACGGTCCGATGTCGGGTGCCCCAGTGTTTCTCAGTCTGTGCTGACTGGTTGACTCGTGTGTACAAATATAAAATATATAATAAGTATATGATAAGTATATGATAAAATAATAATTTATAACAAAATATAATAGTTTATACAACCAATTATAAATGGTTCGGATCACTGAGAAATAAGACAATTACTATTCACCAAGGGTTTTGTTCTCTCTAAAAAGAGGGTTGACGGAAATGTTATTTGAAGTGGATTATATAATACATACAGATACAGTTACTTGTATCTGTGTTAAGAAATTTGTTTCTCTTTCATTTGAAAATTTATGAAGAAACAAATGTTCGAATTTTGTTCACCATCAACTAGTCTTCTGTTTATACATGAGTCATTTCTACCAGAGTTCAACTAAAAAATAAAAAAACGGAACTTGGTGATCTGAACAAAGGTCTAGTAATTTGAAACGAGTCCTGTCTATTTATTCATAGGCAATCTTTTCCAAAAAATAATTGTATGTTCAGAAAAACCTTACCGGTAATATATATACATCCTAAAGTAGACAAAGTTGTGTCTTTCTGTTGGTGTTTCTGTGGACGATTTACGGAGTTACGAAACTCTTCGACTCTTAGTGTTCACCCTCTTTCATAAAGACTTTGACACAGACCCAGTGGGACTACCCCGATTTGTCTCTGTTCTTATAATAGAGTAAAGATCACAACGGTCTATTTTATGTCTTGTTATGTTTATGTCTTTTACGTACCCTATATGAAGATCATTTTTTAATGAACGACAAATAGACTTTAAGTTTGAATTGACCTGTGGAACGTGAAAATAAAAGATTTAGACCGTCGGAGTGAGTAAAGGGTTCGGACGGGGACCACCAGGGCTCCAGAACCAGTCTCTAAGGTTATCCCCTACAAACACCACTACCCTTCCCCGTCTGACACTACCCTAGAGATCGTTACTTATGACCCCCCCCCCCAGAGGGTCCTCCAGGGGATCAACCTTGGATCTTTAAGGACGGATGACTTCGGGGAGTTTCTGTGAGACTTACAACCCGAGTGAGGAGTGCTACGGAGAAGACCGAGACCAGAACCAGTTGACGGACGGAAGTACAGGTGTCGGTGGTGGAGTAAAGACAGGTTCTGTATTTGAGTAAGAGTAAGAGTCTCGAGAGGATTAGGTGTGAGAATAAATTCTGGGAGGTATCGTGTCCCAGAAAACGTGAATTATAACGAAAAAGGTCTCCGTTCGTGTATCGGGTCTTGTATAATCTCCCAATTATTTTACAAATCGGGCGATCACTGAGTCTGTCATTTCCTAGACGGACGTTACACCCTCCGGACCAAAGCTAGGGACCCAACCCTTCTAGGGAACCTCCTCCCGTACCGTTGGGTGAGGTCATAATAACGGACCTCTTAAGGGTACCTGTCTCCCTGGACCGACCGATGTCAGGTACCCCAGAGTTTCTCATCCTATGCTGACTCACTGATTCGTGTGTGTTATTTTACAAATGATTTGAATGTTTCTAAAAACAATAACAAAAGGACGATTAATTATCATTCGTCCTTTGTCCTTATTTAACAAGGGAGGATTTGAGAGTAATAAAGAGGAGTAAAAGTTTCGGTCATTATCCCTGTCTGTCAACATAGTACCTGGGGCGGGTTCCAGACAATAAGTCCTACATGAGTTACTCATGAACAACTCACTGACTTACTGAACAACTCACTGATTAATATTATAAACTTATGTTTATCCGGTAATCTAAACAGATGTAAAAAATGTTTATGGTGAATAAACTTCCTCAGAAAGAAAAGACATAATGTCTTCGATCCGGTCCTACACTCTACCTCTGACCAACCTACAATGAACTGGGTCCTGTGTAACCCTTTATCTCGACCACCTCCCCACGGAACTCCTTCACCCCTTTCCCTAATGAGTATCCCAAATGAGGGGATTTTATTCTTCACAAACTTCAGGTCTCTCTCTGACCCCTGTATTCGTTATGGTTTGTCGTCACTTCCTTCCTCCTTCCCCTTCCTTTAGTGTTCGGGACAATAGTCTTCTCCCTCCTCGTAAGAATGTCGATGACCCGGGAAACCCGTGAAAAGGGTTTACCAATATATAGACTTTTATTGTCTAGAAACAACTATACGTAAGTAACCCTTGATGGGTGTCACACCCTCTAATGATTTAAGACTTTAAGTGTATCGTGTTGTTTGGAAGGATTTATATCAAGTTAAACTTTATGAATAGTGTAAGGTTATTTTACAAATTATAAACGTTCCTTTTTTAGGACACTCAAGGTTAACTCAGAAAGTGGTTTAGTAACACTTAACCGAAGGTAACGTGTTATTCCATTTCGTATAATCTATGCACCGATCGACGGTAAAGTGGTACCATATAAGAAGGGTGGTTCTTCTTTCGTCTTGATCCTGTCCAATTTCATTTAATCATTTAGACTCTTATGTCACGAGTTCTAAATTCGTTTACCTAATTCTGTATTTCTTATCAAAAATTACAACATTCGTTCTAAATAATAACGAAAATGATCAAATTTTGTAAAAAACAGGATAAATAAAAAATTCTCAATAAGTGGTGACCCTTCTTTATTAACATTGAAAAAACAAACAAATAAACAATTGGTCTAGTGTGGATAGAATCTGACTTAAATTAACTTCGGTCAAACATACACCATAACTAATTGACAAATTCCGTCTCTTGACAGAAGTCCAAAGTTTTGAGTCGAACCACAATGATGGGTACATAGACGAAATAATCTGTATTTAATTTTCTCCTAGACCCTTATAATAAAAAATACAGATTGTAAGTAAAACATTTTTTAATTCAGTAAACCTGTTACTATATCACGTAGAGACTACACTACTTTTGAGATGTAAAGGGAAAAAGAACTATATAAATAGACGGATCACCGTCTCCCACTACTCACAAGTACGACAATCACAACAGTAATTAGTAAATCGATATATAAATAAAATTACATAAAAATTTCGTTTGAACCTGATGATCTATGGATATGTTATAAGAAAATGTCCTGTACCTATTGAGGACAGGATTGACGACTTCCAGGGAATATTGTTTATTTGTAAATCGAACTTATGTTTTCCAAGCGAAAGTATTGTCAAGTAGAAACTTGGGGGTCGTTATTCGAGGAAAGTGATTTACAACTATATCATAAACCCGATAGTTTAATTTAGTCACAAATTACGAATCCTTCTCGTATCTTGTCACGTTTACACGACAAAATATTCCGTAATTAGGTCTCTCGGTCATTATACATGTCACTTCAAATAGAACTGTCCATTTAGTTGAGTAACGATTTACTTTTTCGGTCTGTTATGATAGGAACAACAACTTGACGTCCACAAACTTTTCGATTCACTTGATTCCTTTTTGGATTGTCACAGTATACCGTTCTTACTTACCACCACTTCCTTCCCTTCGAACCAATCCACCAAATCCGTCCACGAATCCTTTAAATTTCCTATTTTATCTTTGGATTTTAGTTTTCGTCCACGGAACAATCCAAAAATACTGGAACATCTTTATTATTGTCTAGATTCCAATCCTAGTGTCTGTAATTTTATCAATGAAGATTCTTTAGAACAAAACCTTCTTACTTCATTTCAAAACTTCTATTGAGACGAGATTCTTAAGTAACATAGGACATTTAGACTTTTGTTTGTATAAATAGTCAGAATCTTCATAAATAATTTATAGAAGTCATAGACACAGTCCCAAGATAGGAAATAGGACAGAAAAAAATTCTATTGATACTACAATTTATAATCCTTTATAATAAGTGTTCATAAAAATTATTAGTATCGGTTCCCTCTGAGTTCTCTACGTCTAAGTTAGGGACCCATTCCTTCTAGAGGGACCTCCTCCTTTACCGTTGGGTGAGGTGATAAGAACGGATCTTGTAGGGTACCTGTCTCCTCGGAGAACCCAGTGTCCAGTACCTCAGTGTTTCTCAGTCTGTGTTGGCTCATGTGTGTGTACTACGTACATACGTATATTTCATATGCATGTGAACGAATGATTCACTTAAATATTAAACACAGATACTACGATATGTGTCCCTATTTTCGGTATCCTGGAATACTACGTGGAGAGGTTGATTATCATAATTCTTTTGTAAACGAATTTTATTTTATTAGCTATCCACTTAACATACCATATGACAATTATTTCTACAATAAATTCTTGTACTTTCACCGATTTTATTGTATTTCGGTAATTTCTCTTTCATTGTTCTAAACACTTGTCCCTATTAATTACAGAGTTCACTTTTAATAATACAAATGATCAATATGGTTCTTTTTATATTACTCTCTTTTGTCTCGTTTTACGAAAGGAGCATTCTGTAAACTGGAAGTCACTTAATATCAAGTATTCGTTCCCAAGGTCTCTTGTGTTAAATAAGAAATTCTATAACTTTCAGTTCCCTAACGTAAAACATAAGTCGAGAGGGTACTAAATAGATGTTTTGGGGAACTACTTTATACACTATAAAGTAGACGATCTTTTAGGACCTAAATGAAAACCGACGTGGCTTTTATTTGGGTCCTCTCAGAGGTTGAACGATGGGATGGAATTGAAGGAACCATCCTGAGGGTAGAGGTCGGGATTCACGACAGTAGGTCGTACACCTTGGCAAGATTACGTGTCAAAGTGTTACAGTGTCACCTCACTTTACGGTCTGTGGTCGACACATACCAACCACCCGTAGTTCTCACACCCAAATATAACAAGTCACAGGGAACGGGTTAAACTTCGGAGACTTGTTAGGAAAGGTCGTGGAGACAAAGAGTTTAGAGTAATTGAAGATCTAAAGAGATAATCTTAGGAGACTTCAATACCTAAAAACAAACGTTGTTGTGGGTCTGGGAGAAGATAAGGATACTTAGGGGGAGAAGTGAGAGGTCCCTTGAGTCAAGGAAAGGACGAACTCCGAGTCAAATTGGATTTAGTCAAACAAAGCACTAGTGAAGTGTGAATGCACCTTCCACGGGTCGACCAAGAATAAGGTCTCAAAAATGGAGGACGTCAACGAAGAGAGGTTTATATTAAGGTCGTCAAAGAGAAAGACGGGTTGTGACACTACACAAAATGACCTCAGGGAAAACCAAGGAGACCAAAGACAGGAAATTGAAGACAAGAAGTCTAGAATAGGTATCAAGATATCGAAGAAAGAAAAAGAATTAGTAATAGGATAAGAGGAAATTTTGGTACGTACGAAATAGTTGGTTTTACAACAGAAAAAGGGATCTATTCTATACCAAAAAGAAAAAAAAAATTAAAAGTTATGACATCAGGATAAGTCTCTCAGTGTACAAATGGAACGTACAATTGAAGTGTCTTGTGAGGATGGACAATTCCTATTAGGTTAAGTAAAGATAACGTATAAATACTATGACTACTGATGTGAATTTAAAATTGAGGCTTTTGAAATCTGAGATTGGGATCAAACCTACCTTTCTCCTGTAATTTAATACTGTTTTAATCAGAGGAGTTCACATTTTAAGTTTAAACTCTCCTTTTTTTAGGATTCATTAATTAGTCGAACTAATTTACAAGATTTACCAATTATTGTTGATGGATATCATTATAATTTACAAGACAGTAAGAACCAAGAAAATAGTCAACACTCAACCATGGATACACACGTATAAATAGTTAAAGATAGAAAAAATTACCCAATTACGATTTATAAAGTTGTAAAGTCACCTATTGTGTACCCGTGTGGATCAAAGGGGTCGATGAAATATTGGGGTTAAAGGTTTAACATAAGTAAGTCATTCATATATAACTCGTGAATGGTACACAACCCGTGATATGGGGTGATCCCTAAGGGAATACTGATATGTCACCTTCACTCTTTATCTAAATTCCCTGATCTAGACTATCTGTCTCACGGACTACTTGATACCTTCCTCCAAGTCCTGTAATATGTCCTCTGTCCCTAGTTCTGGTAGGGGTTCTTTTTCTTTACGTTTTTTCGTTTTACCTACATACTCCTCCGGAATGTTTATCGACACTTTTCTTCCCTTCGTTTTCGTTTCCTCTTTTCCTTTCTATAAGGGTAAACTTACGTCTCAAGGTTTCTTATCGTTCCTCTCTGTTCTTTCGGAAGGAGTCGTTAGTTACGTTCCTTCACCTCGTTTTGTTATCTTACCCTTTCTGATCCCTAGAGGAGTTCTTTTAATCTCTATGGTTCCCTTGTAAAGTACGTTTCTACCCGAACTATTTCCTGTCTTTACCATACCTGGATTGTCTTCGTCTTCTATAATTCTTCTCTACCGTTGTTATGTGTCTTCTTGACATGTTTTTTCTAGAAGTACTGGTTCTATTAGTACTACCACACTAGTAAGTGGATCTCGGTCTGTAGGTCCTTACACTTCAGTTCACTCGGAATCTTTCGTAGTGATGCTTGTTTCGATCACCTCCACTACCTTAAGGTCACCTCGACAAAGTTTAGGACTTTCCGTCACGACACTTTCACGACGTGAGTTATACCGTCGTTTAAACCTTTTGAGTCGTCACCGGTGTCCTGACCTTTTCCAGTCAAAAGTAAGGTTAGGGTTTCTTTTCGATACGGTTTCTTACGAGTTTGATGGTGTTTTAACGTGAGTAGAGTGTGCGATCATTTCATTACGAGTTTTAAGAGGTTCGGTCCGAAGTCGTCATACACTTGGCACTTGAAGGTCTACAAGTTCGACCAAAATCTTTTCCGTCTCCTTGGTCTCTAGTTTAACGGTTGTAGGCGACCTAGTACCTTTTTCGTTCTCTCAAGGTCTTTTCGTAGATAAAGACGAAATAACTGATACGGTTTCGGAAACTGACACACCTAGTGTTATTTGACACCTTTTAAGAAGTTCTCTACCCTTATGGTCTGGTGGACTCGACGGAGAACTCTTTGGATCTACGTCCAGTCCTTCGTTGTCAATCTTGACCTGTACCTTCTTGTCTGACCAAGGTTTATCCTTTTCCTCATGCAGTTCCGACATATAACAGTGGGACGAATAAATTGAAGACACGTCTCATGTAGTACTCTTTGCGACCCGACCACCTTCGTGTTTCACTTTAGTTCTAACGGCCCTCTTTATAGTTATTGGAATCTATACGTCTATTGTGGTGGGAATACCGTCTTTCACTTCTTCTTAACTTCTCGGAGAACTACTTTCACTTTCTCCTCTCACTTTTTCAAACGAATTTCGAGTTGTAAGTCTTTTACTTCTAGTACCGTAGACCAAGGTAGTGAAGTACCCTTTATCTACCCCATTGTCACCTTTACCACAGTCTGAAATAGAAAAACCCGAGGTTTTAGTGACGTCTACCACTGACGTCGGTATTTTAATTTTCTGCGAATGAGGAACCTTCCTTTCAATACTGGTTGGATCTGTCGTATAATTTTTCGTCTCTGTAATGAAACGGTTGTTGCCAGGCAGATCAGTTCCGATACCAAAAAGGTCACCAGCACATACCTACACTCTCAACCTGACACTTCTTTCGACTGACGATTTCTTAACTACGAAAACTTGACACCACAACTCCTTCTGAGAACTCTCAGGGAACCTGACGTTCCTCTAGGTTGGTCAGGTAGGATTTCCTCTAGTCAGGACTCACAAGTAACCTTTCTGGCTACGACTTCGACTTCGAGGTTATGAAACCGACGGACTACGTTTCTCGACTGAGTAAACTTTTCTGGGACTACGACCCTTTCTAACTCCCGTCCTCCTCTTCCCTTGCTGTCTCCTACTCTAGCAACCTACCGTAGTGACTGAACTACCGGTACCCAAACCCACTTGAGACCCTCAACCACTACCTGTCCCTCCGGACCGTGTCTGCTCAACTTGTACCCTCCTCTTCACCTTTTTATTCTTAAATTCTCTTAAGTCTCTATGACATTTATAGATATTTGTGATATTTATAGATATTTATGATATTATGATATTTAAACATAAATATGATTCCTTGTCTGAGATCATTATTGGTCGGTAGGTTTTGATATTACAATTTAAGTAAATCAGTCATTTACTCGGAAATACACGACAAGTGATCTTTTCCACGTTCTCTAAGTCTTTATTTTCATAGTCAGGACGACATCTTTGAGTCCTGATCACCCCTCCGACACTCCTTTCACCTGTCAACGGGGGGGATGTCACGAGACACTACACACGAAGAGACCTCTACCCGGGTTCCACGACATCCTTGTGTCCCCTCCTCCTTGTAAGTGGGTGACCCTAAGTACCTTCCGAAGGTCCTCCTCCACTGTAGACTCAAGTGAGAATTTCCAACTCACTTCTTTTTTTAGTCTTTTTTTCCACAAGTTCGTCTTCTTTACATATTTCTGTATCTTGGTTCATTCTCGTCATCAAAAGATTACACTTCAAGTAATACGACTTTAAGCCCCCACCCCCGCCTCCCTCTTCTTTTGGAGGCGACCAAAAGACCACCGACCTCTCCGTCTTTTACTACCTTCCAAGTCTTACAGAAGATCTAAGAGAGAACAGAGAACCTGTGTTCTTCCTACCGACCATCGTAGTGAAACGATTGTATCCTGTATCTCAGTCTTCGCATCCAAATCTCCATTTAAAAGTCCTTATAGGAAATCGTTTCATTTACTATATATCGTAGTCTCTTTTTAGTGAGTAAATAAGACGTTCAAAAAAGACTCGTGTCGACAGTTCCTCACTAGATCTACGACTCCTGTGTGACGACTTAGTCTGTCTAGATTGTAACGAGTTCCAGACGGACATTTGTTTGTCTGTCTTTCTACAGGTCTCCTTGGTCTCTAGTTAACGATCCGAAGTTGTCATACACTTGGTTCTTGAACGTCTACATGTTCAACCCAAAGTTTCTACGTCTCCTTGGTCTCTCGTTTAACGGTTTAAGTGACCTAGTACCTCTTTCATTTCCTCAAGGTCTTTTTGTCGATGAAGACGAAGTGACTGACGTGATTTTAAAAACTGAAACACATAAACAGAACTTGTTTTGTTTGACACCTTTTAAGAATTTCCCTACCCTCATGGTCTGGTGGAATGGGTAGAGGACTCTTTGGGCACGTACCCAGTTCTTCGGTCAATCTTAACCTACACCTTTTTACCTGACCAAGTTTTGACCCTTTCCTCATGTTGTACCGGTATATAACAGTGGGACGAATAAATTAAATGTACGTCTCATGTAGTACTTTTTACGTTCCAACCTACTTAGTGTTTGACCTTAAATTTAAAGGCCCTCTTTATAGTTATTGGAGTCTATAAGTCTACTGTATTCTCGGAGAACTACTCCCACTTTCTCCTCTCACTTTTTCGACCGAATTTTGAGTTGTAAGTTTTTTGATTCTAGTATGTCGACGGGGGTAGTGAAGTACCGTTTGTTTTCCCCCTTTTCATCGTCGTCATTGTCTCAAATAAAGAACCCGAGGTCTTAGTGACACCTATCACTGACACCGGAACTTCAATTTTCTGTGAACGAGGAACCTTCCTTTCGATACTGTGTGGATCTGTCAATAATTTTTCGTCTCTGAAAAATTAGTGAAACGACTGTTTCCAGGTATAATCAGTTTCGATACCAAAAAGGTAAACCTACGTATTTACACTCTCAACCTGGTATTTCTTCCGTCTCACGGTTTCTTAACTACGAAAGTTTGACACCACGTCCTCTTCTGAGAACTCTCAGGGAACCCAAAGTTCCTCTAGGTTGATCAGTTAGGATTTCCTTTACTCAGGACTTGTAAGTAACCTTCCTAACTACGACCTCGACTTCGAGGTTATGAAACCGGTGGACTACACTTCTTGACTGAGTGACCTTTTCTGGGACTACGACCCTTTCCAACTTCCGTCCTCCTCTTCCCCTACTGTCTCCTACTCTATTAACCTACCGTGGCGGTTGAGTCACCTGAACTCAAACTCGTTCAAGGTCTTCTACTACTTCTTGTCCTCTCGGACCACACGACATCAGGTTCCCCATTGTTTCTCGACCTGTGTTGAATCGTTGACTTGTTGTTGTTGTTGTCCCTATTCCTAAACGGACTAAATAAAAGACGTTTCATCCACCATAACAGTTAACGAGTTCCACTTCTGGGGTCCTCCGTCCCATTAGAAATTCCAAGTCGAAACTTCATCCTGAGGACTTTTTACCCTCACCTACGACGATGACGACGACGACGATTCAGTGAAGTCAGTACAGGCTAAGACACACTGGGGTGTCTGTTCCTGGACATATTTCCAGACGTTCATCGGGTGACTCAAGTCTTTCGAACGTAAACACCGACGACGTAGACGTGCCACCATTCGAAGGGAGGTCGTCTCAGTCGTCGACCCGTCAGTCCCTTGAACCAACACGACACATCGTGGACAAGACAGGACCCTTATAGGGAGATCAGAAAGTAAACCAAAGACAACCTGTCAGGACTTAAGTACCAGGGAAGTTGTCTGTCTTGATTTGTTTAGACGTTCCGGTCTTAAATAGAAGTTTAATCAGTGAATTTTCTTTTGGGGATTAGATACTGTAGACTTATATTTTATACATAATTTCATCTTTCATAGTTATTCATCCCGGGTCCTAGAAATCTCGATTTACTAGTCACTTTACCGACCTTACGAGGAACATGATAAGATAAGGTCACGCATATTACATTGTTCCTGACGGAGACAAACTAAGTCAATCTCTAGGAAAAAATTTTCAATTTATGTAGCGAAGGGATCCTTGTATTAACACTTTGTAAAACAGTAATATGACATGTCGTCAGTGAAATTCTATTGTGTTTAGAACGAAGAACGACTCGTAAAGGAATGATGATGTACGTTTGTTTTGTCTCCTACATTAGTTTTCCCATAAACCGTACCCAGGTCTTTCGTTACACTTAATCAGATGTTGACCGGCGGTATCAAAGTTCAGACAAAGCCTAGGTACTGAATAACGAAGTATTGACTAGTAAAGTTTCCAAATGGTCCCCTTTTTTTTTTTTTTTCCAAATGGTCCTACCGTGTCTTTTCCAGTCGGTGATGGAAGATCGAGTAAGGTTTCATAAAGTGAGCTCTTGTAAAAACTTATAAATTTTACTCTCATATTCTGTTATTTTTACCAAAAATTGTAGTAAAAAGGGGGTTAAAAGATGGTTGTCATATTTGATCACCTCCCTTATAAATGATTTTCACATCTTAACGTCTACCTTATGAAATCCTTCGACGATTAAAGATGAGGAATTGAGTTGTCGTTAAATATATTATCTCTCTCCTAATCTATCAAATTAAAAGTCTGAAGTGTACCTCGTAGAATTAATAAAAAAATTTTGTCGACTGATTTAAGAACAAGAATAAATCGTAGACTATGTTTCCGTTAAAACATGAAAAACATTTAACTAAAAGTTCGTTAAAATGACAAATTTATTAAGTCTTTAAGACAAAACTTTATTAAATCAAAGAGATCGGTTTAAACTCCACATACTGTAATTAGTGTAGAGTGTAGCAAGTCATGTAGTCTACAGAATTAATGTAAAAGATTTCCAGGAGGTTCGGGAAATTTTCGTTTCGAAACTCTTCTCCTCCTGTGGGACTCCGAACAGAAGTGGAAAACTCCCTCCGAAATCTCGGGTCCCTTTACTGAACCTGTGGTGGAGGAGTCCATAAGAAATTTTCTAAGCCACATAAAGGACGGAACAGGGACATGCTTAGTCCCAATTAAAGTTTAATATTTGGATGAAGTACAATAACCGATTTTGCGAAAATAAAAGTGTAAAGTGAAGGAGTATTATGGAAGAAAAGATTGACATATGTCTAAAATTACGAAATGGTCTTATACGTTCAAATAAAATACATCCGAAGAGTACCAAATTATAAATGTCCAATCAAAGGAGTGTGAGTTACTGGTACGTTACTTATTTATTAAAATCAAACTAACATCTAACGTCAGACTTTTAGTAAAGTAAGTACTTTGGTCTTTTCTGAAGACAATTCTTGTGGTCATAGATGGAGGTATTTCCGGTTTGACTCCTCGGATAAAGTTCACTGAACTTAAGTCCTTTTGGTACTACTCGAAAAAGCCGTGGTCGACACCGAATCACATTTTAAAAACATTACCAACATTACCACCGCCAAAGACACTCACTTTTTACCTTTCATAGCTCTTTACCCTTCTTATACCAAGTCGGGGACCAGAGACTCACTTTTCTCCCCACCCTTGAGGCACTGACCCCCGGGTAGGCTTGGTACGACAGTCTAAATCCCCTCCCCCCATCCTTCTCTTTCGAGCGACCCCCTTCCTCACCCCGCGGTCTGGCAGGGCCTCTCTCCCCCCTCCCTTCCTGCCCTCCCCTGCCCTCGCCTCCTCGCGGCTCGGCTCCCCTCCCTCCTCTCCCTTTCACCCTTGTCTCATCTCCTCACCTGCCTCGCGTCTCCACGGGAACGCGTCGCGCGCGTCACCTCTGCGTAGGGCCGGCGACGCGCCCTTCCGCCGGGTACAGCGCGGGGGCCGACCAGGGCCCTGGGGTCGCACTCAGGGCGCAGACCGCTGGGCTCAGCGGCTCTCGGACTCGACGCCCGGTGCGCCCTCACCGCCACCGTTCGGGCGACCAGCAATACTCCTGCCTAGATTTTACTGGCCGTTCGCCTTTGGAGAGGTTTGCGTCGAGTCCGCCAGTTAGTCACTCGTCAATGCCCTGAGGTGACGGTCTCGGACCCTAGCCGACACCTTTTTGCAGGCCCTCTCTGCCGACCGTCCAGCCACCGGGGTTCTTAGCCCTGACGCACCCCTGTCCTCTTCCACGCCCGGCGCAGCGGGCGGGGCCGGGTGGCAGGGCGGCGGCGAGACCCGAGGGATGTGTCCAAAAGACTCGGGGCCCAACCCACCTCTTCCGACGAGGGTGGTGGGAGCGACCTGGCCCAGCCTCGCGGGTGCGAGTGGCGCGAGTCAGAAACGCGCGCGACCTGGACCACCACCCACACCCGAGGCGGGGCGCGCGCGACTGTCGGACCGGCCCGCGACGCGAGGGCCGCACCTCGGCCGCACCCCCAATGGACCCCTCAGAAAGAATTCACCGGCGAAAAGGACCCGACCGGGGCCGAGGCGGCGATAGGTGGGCGGGATCGGGTCACTTATTTACTCACGGGTCGGGTTCGCCGGGAGGCCCTCTCACCAGGGAGAGGGTCGAAGCGGAAAAGGTGCTCCCTGCGCAGGTGACGGACACACCCTCCTCCTCAGTCTGTTCCGGTCCCTCGTATGGGTTTCGAGACCCTCTGTCTACAAATGCCCCATCTCCCCCTCCTAAACCCCTTTCTGTCTACCTGTCACCAACCACGACCGACTATCGACGGGTGGTGGAGACAGGTCGACACCTAGTCCAAGAGGAGTGAAACCCCGACGCTTTCTCCCCGGAGAGAAAACCTTGGGTAACGAGTACTTAGTCTCCTTCTCTTCTCCTCTAATAAGGCTCGGTTCTCCAGGAATTCTTAGGAACGAAGACAGTCTTCCGGTCAGGGGAGGAATCGAGAAAGAGGTCGAAGGACCGACACCAGAAAGAAGACCCGTACGAGGAACCTCGATGGTGGAGCTTCCCGGTCCCTACATCCTTCACCAGACTCGGGAGAGTCTCAGGTACGACCTCGTAATCCAGACCAGTCAGTGGTGTAGTATGGACGGTGTTATTCCCTTCCTTCGGGATGAGGTGTCGTGGGAGGGGTCCGTCACATCCTAAATCCTGACGAAAGGGGTTCACAATCGTCGACCTTCTATAAAGACCTTAACTCCCGTACACTTACTTTCCCGGGGGACTCGACTGGCAATCACCTCAGAGACCTAGAAGACCGGAGGAGAGAGAGGTCGTCGTAGAGGACTCACCCGGTCACTGGTGTCCCCACCTTCTCTCCAGTCCTCTTCTTCTGTCCCACTGCGGACCTGTCTCCCGCCCTACCCACCCTACCTACCCTACCTTCTCAATTGGAGGAGACCCGAGGAGGGGGAACAAGGAGAACTTCTCGATATCTTCAGGAAACGTTCTACAAGACGGGAAAGAGGGTACGTCGGTGTAGAGAGGTAGTCAGACTGACGTAAGAGCTCATCTACGGGTTTCAGCCACAGAGGAACTCGACCTAGAAAATAGTTGGATTGACCAGTTTAATCTTCACCCCTAGTATCTACGAAGGTTGTAAGTTATCACAGTCGTATCTGACCAGTAGGGAATCAAAGAGAGGTTATGTCACCGGGGTAAATCATTCGTGGGTTCTTTATTTGTCTGAAACGTCAGACTTGGGTCTTTATTCAACACCATTGGGTGATCAAAATGACAACTAAAAATTCTGGACATACAAGTGACGTCTGGAGTTAATTATTGTTAATTATTGAAAGGACCAATAGTACGATTTAACATATTAGATGTACTACCTACCACAATCTCTTTAATAACACCAGATCATTTAAAACAACGAAGTATTGACGTCTTACGAATGACGTTTACAGAGGAAGTATCGAAGACAATAATTCAAACAATTCAAACAATTTAGTTACCTAGGAGTCCTTTGTTCTTCAGAAAGGTCCTCCCGACGGTTCCGACACGACCCAAAAATATCTTCGACTCCGGTTCCTACTGACGTCGGAACAGAAAAATTTTTCCTCTAGACCCTTCCTTCTCTCGTATTACATTTCAGACTTTTGGTAACGCTAAAAGGTCCCTTCAGTATATAAGTGTGACTAAAATCTGTGACGTCATATCAATCCCGTCACTTCTCTTTTTCAAAACTAAGACCTTTCATTCGTTATCCACCTCTAAAAATTCTATTACTTTATATCTGTAATATTCTGATTTTCACCGAAGTCTTACCAATTCATATTCTCAAGAGGGTCTCATCACATTAATAAAAAAATTTTATCACCACACTCCAAAATTTTACAAATTAGTCTTATAATTATAGACGAGTGGGTATTAGACGAATGGTGAGACGATTGTCGTCTACGGTCGTCCAATAAGTTGACCCTGGTTTGTTAGGGGACACTTCTCTGAAGTTGGAGACGAAGAGATTCGCTCGACCCTACGGACGGTGTTTTGGTTCGGTCGAGGTACTTCCTCGAAAATCTACGTTTAACTAAAAGAACCCAAAAGAACGTTTCCATCGATTTTATACCTTGAAACCGATACTCTGTGACTTTATGAATACAATAATTACAACCGTAGTTAAGATCCACTTTCACAAAAAGTAAACATTTTCGGAAGAAATATACCCAATGAAGTGTCATAGTATTATTGGTTGATTTACTCACATGGGGTCTCTCTTAGACGGGGGAGTTCCCTACAATACCCCGATAAACGAAAAAAAAGGGACAGAAAAAGATAGTATATTTTCAAGACACGACCATGAAGAAATTAAAGGGATTTTAAAAGAGGAAAAAGAAGAAAGTCATAAATAAACGAATAAATCGACACAGCCCAGAGTCAACACCGTCCATACATCAAAGGACTGGTCCCTAGTCTGGACTGGTCCCTAGTCTGGGACCGGGGGACGTAACCCTCGCACCTCAGAATCGGTGACCTGGTGGTCCCTTCAGGGTGGATTTTAAAAGAAGGATAATGTGAATCAGTTATCTTGTCATAAGTCTCACGAAATATTGTTTGAACATAAACAACAGACCTCGTAAGACTTCCAAAGACTACGAGAGAAAACGAAAAATTGTAGGACTCCGTTCTTTAGGAATAAGATTGAGTGAAAAGAAAAGTACTTTCAGACGGAACAGTTACACTGTTTTTCTATTCTTCATCATCTTGACAAATTTGTATCACTTCGGACAGCTAAAGACACACCACCCTGGTATAAATCCTTCCTCAGAGGATTACGAGCAGTGTTACTATGTTTATTACTTCGACTATCTTCCTATTCCAAAATTTACTACAAGTTTATACAAGTGAAGTAATGTTTTAATATGTTTCCCCAATAACCATTTCTTCTTGACTATGACCCTCGAGACGAACCCGAAAGATCAAGACCTCATCGACGGTCTAAAAGTAGTCTAACACCACAAAACCGGTTGTACATGAAAAATTAATGGATTCTGAGATTAGGAGTATTCCCAGTTACTCTCAAAAAGAGTGGACAGTAGAGTTATAACTAGTAACATTATTACCACCATTAACAACAAATAAGGACTCTGCTGTTTCAATCAATCACAAGTTTGTTCACAAGACTAAGTTCAACAGTCTTCAGTTTCCAGTGGACACGGATGAAACACAATATGGTGAGACGGAGAGGTACCCGGAATGCCTCTGTGTACCTGGAGGTGAGGAAAGAGGTTCAGAGAGACAGTAAACGTTAATCAAAATTTTTCTTATTCATTTAATTAACCCTTTTAATGAGAAAGGGAGACGTCACTGTTCCTCTTGGGATACGTGGTTTACGAACGGGGGGTCAGTAGGATAACCCGACCCATCACATACCCGAGTATCTCTCAACTTTGTTTGTTTGTCGGTATATAGACGGAACAACCCCGGGAATACACACACGAGTCGGGTAATGGTAGCGACGTTCTTCGGTTCCCGGTGTCCTTTCTTTACAACAGTATTTCGGAGTCATGTACAAAGAAGTTCCACCTACTCACTGTCCAAGAAACCGGAGAGGTAAAGGGATTAGTCGGTGGTGACTACTGTCAAGAATTGGAAATATCGTAGTAATTTAAGAGATCCGTCTTCGTGTGGGAAATCGAAAACCAGAAACATTCGTCGAAGGAGTCACCGAGTCGTCATTTCTTATACGGACACTACGTTTTCTGTCTCTTCCGGGACCCAAGTTAGGGACCCAGTTCTTCTAGGGGTCCTCCTCCCGTACCGTTGGTGAGGTCACAAGAACGGATCTCTTAAAGTACCTGTCTCCGACCACCGGATGTCAGGTATCCCAGTGTGTCTCAGTCTGTGTTAATTTCACTGTTTCATACGTACGTTCGTCGAACTTGATGAAGAGTTTTCGATTCCAAACTTTTTTTAGGTTTACTCCAAAGACTTCGAAAGACGAGGAAATGACTTTGGATTGATAAAACTACCTCTACATTAGGTATATAAACTAAGGAAATATGAGTGTATTACTATAAATCCATCCAACACTTGATTAACTTACAACTTCAGAAAACTAGAGAAAGTAACAGAGTAAGATTTAGTAAAGAGAATCTGTGTCCTGCAATATAACGACGGGTTTTATTTGATTGGATTTCGTGACTTTTCAAACTCAAAACAATCTTTACGATTAAGGTGGTTTAAAGTCACTCAAGAACAGTACAATTTTGTCCAAATAAGTAGGAGTTTCAGTTGTCGTCGTAGGACACTACACTACATTTGTACTCTAACCCAGAAATTACGTCTCACCCTAGTTCTTATCTTGTGCCCGGTATTTTTACAAGGAATAATTTTAGATTTACCCAAGGTACTATCGTTCTTCATGTCTTAGTGTTACTATGTTCGACTAGGAAAAGTAAACAAAATATACAAAGAGGAAAGATAAGAGTGAAATGACATTTCCTGTGGGGTAGGATGAGACAACCCAAAAATGAAAAATTTGTAGAGAACTTTTCCCTTTGTTTTTTTTTTTAGACTGAGTCCATTTATATGTTACTTTTAGTCTCTTTCTCGTGTAATGGACACGGTCCCAAGAAGAGTCGGAATCGATGGGTGTCCCACTGGACCTCGGAAAGTCTTTGTACTTAAAAAGTCACGGAGTGTCTCTGAGACTAAGTCAAAGTGAATCCCAGGTCCCTAGTCATAAAAAATTTCGAGACGTCTACCAAGGTCACGTGTCAGACCCAAGTCTCAGTGACTGAACACAATTGATGGTATACTGTTGAGTGTCTTCAGACACAGATCATGACTACGTTCTAGTATCAGATTCAGGAATTCTCTTCAAAACGAATTCACTTCAACCTTACTTGAACAATAAAATGTCCCTGTCTCCCCCTTTTTTCGGTCAAAAGGACCTCGTATTCTTTTTTCCACCATGTTCATCCACCATCCTCTAGTGCAGTCTCAATACCCATCGCGGTTCGATATTCTAGTTCAACCCGAAACAACGGTCCCGTTCCTCCAACATAAACCACGACGTACACTATTCGTTCGAAGGGACTACCGAGTCTCCCATTTCTTAGGTGGACGTTACACCCTTTCGACCCAATTTAGAGACCCAACCCTTCTAGGGGATCTCTTCCCTTACCGATGGGTGAGGTCATAAAAACAGACCTCTTAAGGTACCTGTCCCCTTGGACCGTCCGACGTCAGGTACCTCAGTTTTCTCAGCCTGTACTGACTCGTTATTCGTTTCCTAAAATTCGTCTCCTCTCTGTCCTGAACTTATTCAATGACGACCTCACCAGATCCACTCTCTCTTTGTCACCGTGTCCACCCTCACTGTCAGTACCTTTACCTCTCTTGCCCTGTCTATCTAAACCCTATACAGAACTTGCATCGTGTTGTCACGACTGTAAAAGTCGACCTCTGACTACCTCTCCCAAGTTCTCGGGGACCCAAACATTCCGGTCCCCGACTCTACCCCTGTGCACCGTATAAACATAGAACGTTAACGTTCTCTGTGAAAAAAAAAAAACGTATTCGGTCTACTTCTCATTCAAGAGGAAACCGGTTTAATCCCGTTTCCACGGACAATCTAAGGTCACAGACACACACGAGTCAACGAGTCAACGTAGGTTGAGAAACTTTGGGGTACCTGACATCGGGTGGTCTGAGGAGACAGGTACCCCAAAGGGTTCTTTCTTATGGTCTCACCCAATGATAAAGGAAGAGGTCCCTTAGTAGGGCTGGGTCCCTAACTTGGGTACAGAGAACGTAGAGGACGTAACCGTCTACTTAAGAAATGGTGACACGGTGGACCCTTCGGGGTAATCTGTAGGATTTATTTACAGTTTCTAAGTCTGCATGTTCCTTTCAAAACCCTCTTTTCAGTTTACGTCTCTATCTTTAGACTCTCAATAACCGTATACTGATAATATCTCATTTCGGAAACCTGACCTACCCCAAGGAATCCTTCTCTTATATCAATTCTCTCTACGGTTCCTGGTTCAGGATCTCATAGGAAATAAATCTCGTGTTATAAACCTGTACTTGACATACATGTATTTGTACACGATTTAAAGACCTCTTATTCTTTTTCGTCGGGACAAGGATTTGAGTCGGAAGACCGCTGACTTATTATCATCACTATATAATTTATTAGAAATCACTGTCTAAATGAACTAGAATCTTGACAACTATTTATTTTTTATTAGTATTTTTATATAGAGTGAAATAATTATTTTATACGTAAAATTTAGATTTTTACTATAACGTTTCATTTAAAATTTATTGTAAATTTTCTTTCTGAAGAATTCTAACGGGGGTATTTTTAATTTTATATCAACTAATCTATTTTTACCAGAATCTTCCTTATGAAGATACCAATGACACTGAACAACCGGGGTACAGACTACCCCATTCTTCAAATATAACCTTTCCTCTAAAGAGGTCATAGAACTATAGATCCTTATCCGATTTATTCCAATCGAAAATTCTTTCCAAGACATGATATAACTTAAAAGGTTCTAACGTAGGTAAACGACTGAAAATGGTTAATACCAGAAAGGTATTATTTCTACTAACTTCCCTTTAAAGAGTCTCTTTTTATCCATTGTTTCAGAAATTCAAAAACACAAAGATTACTCCTATTGAATTTATACTGGATTAGATGTTATACGACAGATTGGGTACCTTCATTACCAAAGGAGGATCTCGACCTCGTTTCTTTCCTGGTATAAGTAATAAACACCCACTAAAGAGACTTATCCTCTGTCCTCGGGATGGTCAACCGGTTTTAAGGAATTCTTCTGGTAGACTATGGTAAAAAGAATCAGTGGTTCTACCAGTGAATGAACCTGTACCTCGTGTAGATTACTTTAATTATATATAAGAAAAAAAAAAAAAGTAAAAATTAGAAGACAACTTGTTTTGTTGAATGCCCAAATAGGTTGTCATATAAAGACAAGAAGGGAAAACGTTTAAACACACACACACGAATCAGCGAGTCAGTACAGGTTGAGAAACACTGGGGGCACCTGACATCGGACGGTCAGAGGAAACAGACACCCCTAAGAGGTCCGTTCTTATGACTTCATCCCAACGGTACGGGAAGAGGTCCCCTGGAAAGGTTGGATCCCTAACTTGGGTCCAGAGGTCTAAACGTCCGTTTAAGAAATGGTAGACTCGGTGATCCCTTTGGGTAAAGCGTTCAAGTCCCTATAACGTTTTACTTTTGTTCGTACTAAACTTCTCACAACGTTACAAGGACCCGACCGCGATAAGGGGGGGGGGGGTTTAGGAGCTCACAAACCAGGATTTCGTTAACTCTACTTCCTGTTTGTAAAAACAGTGTAAACATAAATCAGTTATTCATAAATAACTCGGTACTTTATCGTAGGAACAGTTTCGTACAACCCTGACATCACGTCCTATAATTCAGTCCTGACACCAAAATAGGACCGTTTCGTGTGTTTAAAATAAATAATACGGTGGGTTTAGTGAATTGAGTAGACAAATTGGTCTTTATCGTGTCCGAAGGTCTTTCACGATTTCCTGTCATATCTTACGTGGTACTGATGTGTTATAACATAAACGTTTGGACGACACAGTTCGATAGAATAGAAGAGTCCGTCTTATAAAGGAATCATTGTAAAAATAGATTCTATTTTACAAGTCTTGGAATACCAAGACAATAAAACACATCACCCCGTATAAAATCAGATATAAAGTAGTACCGTATGGTACCAACAACTTATGAAGAAAGAGGAAGGATATATACTTCAATTTACTTGGTGTCTCTATTAGTATGTCGGAGTACTTTTCACTATGTAAATGGTCGTCACTAAAATTGACCTTCTGAATATACGAAGAATAGGAGAGATGTGGTTCACTTTTGTACAGGTTAAAGGAACTTCCTAGAAATAAATAAATAAAAAAATTTAAAATAAATAAAAAAATAAAAAATTTAAAATTTTAGAAATTAAGAACGTTCTGTCCCTTTCTCTGTGTCTACACATATTACCTGAAAACCTGAGTCTCCTTCTCCCTCTCCCACCCTACTAAACCCTCTTACTGTAAGTACAAACTTCCTAGAAATTTTCACAAAAGGTGACTTTAAATTATTAAAGGTAATCTTATTACAGGAATTTCAGGTTTACAAAATTATTGACCTTCTACTGACACATTCAATTTGAATAGATGACGACGTATTCTTACACACCAAACAGTGTTACTGTAGCGTTTCCCCCGAAGAGAAAGAACGGACTACGACTCAACGTAAGTAACATCTGGAGAACTTTTCGTACTACCTAACGTGCATAGAATCGGTTCTCCTCAACAGGGGTACCAGAACCTTTATTTAACGTAGAAATAAAATCAGGGTTCTTTTCTAAAGTATTCGTTATCCGAATTTCTCCTCGTTAACAATCTTACTTCTATTCACCCTTTTTTTCTTCGAAAATGTATAAAGTTGGTAACAGAATATCCGACAAAATAAGAAAAACCTTTCTTTCTTCTCGCCGAAATACTATTCATAAACTAAAGATCAAGAACTTAGATTTAGTTTCGTTGTTACTGTTTACTTTTTAGTGAGAATTGGTGTGACATCACCACCTTTTTCCTAACTTCGATAAACTCTATAGTAGTAAACACATTTTAGTGTCGACACATTACTATTAATTGTAGACACTTTAATCGTAGTCAAGTCGGTATTACAACTATATTTACAAACCGTATCGATACCGATGTGACGACCCTTGTATCTAAAGGATCATAGAACTTCCGTACAACAAAATGAAAACAACACATGTTACATTACCTCCCGCCCTCAATCACCACAAGACCGTACTCCTTTCTAGTGACCGTTTGTAGTCCCAGATCACCAATTCTCGTCCCCTGGGGTTGAGGACCCGATGTCCGGTCATGGAGATAGGCCCAATGTGTCGTCCTCCACTCGCAACCAGACCTCTCCCTCGTTTTGAAGTAAACAACGAGGGGTAGCAAATGTAATGACAGACTTGGTAGGGGAGGGGTGGGGTAGACACCTTTTTAACAGAAGGTGTTTTGGTCAGGGACCACGGTTTTTCGGACCCCTGGTGACCAATTCTCGTCAATGACCTCGTTCCGATGCACCCAAATTTAGGACGGAGGTGGTAAATGAGTCACCCAGGAACCCGTTTTATTTATTAGAACTACAAGGATTTAAAGGGGTAGAAATTTTTCCTCCTCTTCGTATCATGAAGAGAGTATCCCGATAGGACTTCTAATTTACTCAATTATAAAAGTTTCGTAAATCGTATTACAGACTGAGGAATTAATTGTAACATATTCTCAAATAAAAATTTTTATGTTTATCTGTCTACCTATATCTACGTATCTACGTAGGAGACACTTCTTATCTGTACAAAAGACTATTCGTTCTCTACGAAAAACGAGATCGGAATTTGGTGGGTGAGCGAAGTATGGACCTAAGTAGACGGAACAAAGGCATAAATTACCTGGGTAAGATCTAGGGTAAAATCCCTAAAGGTTCTCGATTCTCTAATCAAACGATACTTACCTTAATTTTTATTTACTTTATCATGTATACAACGATCATACCAACCGTCGCAGAACACGTTCAGATAATCACAATATCGTACTTAGTAAGTAATATGATTGTAAAATAGAAAGACTTTCTAGTAGTTAATGTCAAACAAGTAGTTTTATGGTAGTCGAAAAATTTCGATACGTTGTTTCTTAAGTAAGGGCACAGGAACCGGATTTCCCTTAAACTACCTCCGGATTAATTTTACTCTCTTCAACCTGATCTATTAGAGATTCCGGGATAAATTGAAATTTCTAGTCACTCAGATATTTTGATCGAACACACAGATTTTCTTCGAATTACGGGACTCAGAATCAAGGAAAAGACAGACCTAAAGTAACCTACAAAGCTATCTGATCCTTTTCCGTCTTCGGGTCTTCATATGGGGTCCTATGGACGGCTACAGTAAAGGGTACGGAGAAACCAATGGATTGAAGGTAGTTGACGTCGTTGAATTAACCATGAACACAATAATCTTACGATGAAAGACAATGACCTTGATGCAGATGGTCTTAACCTTTTCCTTACTCCTCCTCTTGTTCGATCCTCAGGTCCCGGACGTCAGTGGTCCTCTTAGAGGGACTTTGTGTGTGTCCGTCCCGGGTCACGAGTCTGACCGGGGTGTGAACCAAATTCCGAGATGACAATGTTAGAACTTTAATAATTATTAACAACTTACTTTCCGGGTGTAAAAATAAATATGACCCATCTTGTTTACTACATCGATTAGGACGTAAGTCTTCGGTCAGAGAACATATCAGTACAGAACTAACCATGCAAGTGAGAGTAACTATTAAACCATAATAAATTCTACATACCTACACTCTCAACCTGACACTTCTTCCGACTCACGGTTTCTTAACTACGAAAACTAGACACCACAACCTCTTCTGAGAACTCTCAGGGAACCTGACGTTCCTCTAGGTTGGTTAGGTAAAACTTCCTCTAGTCGGGACCCTAAAGAAACCATCCTTACTACGATTTCGACTTCGAGGTCATGAAACCGGTGGAGTACTCTTCTCAACTGAGTAACCTTTTCTGAGACTACGACCCTCCCTAACCCCCGTCCTCCTCTTCCCCTGCTGTCTCCTACTCTACCGACCTACCGTAGTGACTGAACTACCTGCACTCAGACTCACTCGAGACCCTCAACCACTACCTGTCCCTCCGGACCACACGACGTTAAGTACCCCAGCGTTTCTCAGCCTGTGCTGACTTGCTGACTTGACTTGACTTGACTTCTATTTTGACTGAACATTTTAGTGTCCTGTAATCTAGACCTTCCTCGGACGTTCGAAAAGGACCTCGTAGATGTCAGATGTCAGGTATACAACACACGGGGTACGAGAACCCTCCCACTAGAGGGTTTTCTCTTCAATAAACAAAAGAAAATAACAAGTAACTAAGACCGTCGTAATAATACTTTATTCCGTTATTAAAATGGGGACCACAAACGTCTCAATATTACTAATATAAAACAATGATACATATAACTTCGTTTATAAAATTATCAAAAACTTTTCATAACGTAACCGATCCATTTTATCCTCCAACCCTGTTTAACGGGTAAACACCATACGATTTAAAAGTCTAGGTACCGAACAAAAACTTTTGTTGAATTAATTAGACAAAGAATTAATTTTTAAATAAATGTTATAGGTATTATCCAATAAGTAATTTGGTGACGATAATTTTGGTAATTCCGATAAAGGGCAAATCTAAAGTGGATCCTGATGAATGATTCTTTTCCGTTAATCCTCTCCATCATTATTTCGGATAGTAAATAGTGGTCTCTAAGGGTCGTGTATAGATGTTTGTAAAATAAAATAGTCCTACAGCTATGTAGAGACACTTCTCATGATTTCAACTACCTCAGATCAGAGTATTGCAACGTATCCAATCTCGGAGGAAACGATACAGATCTTCAGGGGTAAATTACTACATTTTTTTTCTTTTGGTTTTTGTTTTATTCTGCACAAAGACACAAACTTTTAATCCAAGTAATAAATTACATTTCATAAACGTGTTAACTTACTTTTCTTCTCACATACGTAAAGCAAAGAGAACTCGATGAAGTTTGTTCTTACACAAACGGATCAGGACTTATCCTTTTTTCATCCGTCTAAGTCGATGGGACTTAACCTGGGACAACATTCGGTCCGTAACACGATTCCGAAGTGCACAAAAGAGTAAACTACGGGTCCGAAGTCTCGTTCATGAGGGTCCCAGGGACAATCGTGTGTCTCTTCGAACGGCACTAAATCTTTTTTCGAAGGTGAGACCCGGCTCTTACTCTTTCGATAATCTTTGACGGAAGAGACTCTTTCACGTCGGTGTACCCGCATACCGATCCACTCACGTGGGACCCGACCCTACGGGTGGAGGGACCGGGAGAAACCGACGAACGAGACACATCCCGTGTGTGCCGAATGGGTCGACATGCCACACTGGGACATACGATTATGACAGGGGTGAAATACGTACTCCTTTGGGTCCGAACCTCTCCAATTCCTTGATGAT
Source organism: Capra ibex (assembly GCA_006410555.1). NCBI lineage: Eukaryota > Metazoa > Chordata > Mammalia > Artiodactyla > Bovidae > Capra > Capra ibex. The sequence goes on along the minus strand of SJYO01048061.1, from coordinate 47,512,508 downwards.
GGACAGCAATATATCTAAATACTCTCACCGTGTAAAGCTTACTAGATGTCCAGTAATATTCTAGACACTCTAAGACTACTGAGGTTCTGGGTGTGGGGTTAGTGTCAGATCGTGAATCCTTCCCTACTGACAAAGACCCGCAACATCACTGTTTCGTCTTGGTAAAGGGGTCGGTACGGGGTCATAGTGGAGTTTCAATGGTTACCCATATTATCTACCCTCGACTGACACCGTAAGACCGTGGGATCTGTCCCAGGGGCACTATTACTACTAATTACTACTAGAACTTATAAACATATTGGACATGTCAATTCACAAAAAGGTGTTTCCCAAGATTATCACCGAATTTTAATTATCCAAGAGTGATTTCAGGAAATTCCATCCGTCCCACCCACGAGACTAAAGATGATGTAATACACTGTTTACTCCTATTTTTAACATTCGGCCCGTAACACGATTCCAAAGTACACGAAAGAATAAACTACGGATCCGAAGTCTCGTTTATGACACACTGACAGGTACCAGGGTTCCAGTTTCTCCCGGTCCCCTAATAAACTTAGGTCCGAGGATGGGGGCTCGAACGGGAACCCGAGTGAAAGGACGACGGGACGCACTCGAGACGAGGCATTCGAGTCAGTCAACGACAATTAAGTTGGGTCACTGAGGGTTTGGACTGGCTCGTAATCCTAGTGACCTTTTGGAGAAATTTTTTGAAAAGGGTCTGGACTCGTCAGTTTTAGTAGAGGTCCTCTGTCACATGTACTCATACATACGACCCAAGCTAGGGACCCAGTCCTTCTAGGGGACCTCTTCCTTTACCGTTGGGTGAGGTCATAAGAACGGATCTCTTCGGGTACCCGTCTCTTCGGATCGTCGGATGTCAGGAACCTCAGTGCTGAATCACTACTTTAGTCGTGGTACGCACCCCCACCCCCACCCTCCTCACACATCATACGTAAAAAAATTGTTCCACTAAAAGTGACAACACACACACGTCGGACGGACCGTGAGAGGAGAGCGGTCATTGATTTTTCACCGGGATTTCAAATAAAGTCTGAAGTACGGAATTCGGTGTGTTTACAGAAGGTCAGGGTTAGGAAAATAGAGGGAAGACGGATGGATTTAGGACGAGTGAAAGTTCCTGAAGGAGTTCAGGAAGGGTGGACCAGTGATAGAGGGGGAAGGTGTCGACTCACGGGAAACCACCCACCCTCCTGGTACTCCTAGACGACGCACAGTTCGGGGCTAAGTCACGAAGAGGGGGCAGTAGGACACTTTGTAGTGTCGGCGCACGACTCCAGTACCAATAGTAGGGGTAAAATTCCTACCCCATTCACTTCCTTGAATCGGCTCCGGTTTTGTCGATCATTTCACGTCAAAGCAAGTTGAAGTTCAAGCACGGAAAGGTAAGTGAGACGACTTAAGAAAGACAGACCAAGAACGGAGTTGTCGTTCTCAAGAAAACAAGATATAATCTCTTTGAAATTATTACTCTCAACCTGATATTTCTTTCGACTCACGGTCTCTTAACTACGAAAACTTGACACCACAACCTCTTCTGAGAACTCTCAGGGAACCTGACGTTCCTCTAGGTTGGTCAGGTAGGATTTCCTTTAGTCAGGACTTATAAGTAACCTTGCTGACTACGACTTCGACTTTGAGGTTATGAAATCGGTGGACTATCCTTCTTGACTGAGTAACCTTTTCTGGGACTACGACCCTTTCTAGCTTCCGCCCTCCTCTCCCCCTGCTGTCCCCTACTCTACCAATCTACCGTAGTGGCTGAACTATCTGTACTTAAACGCATTCGAGACCCTCAACCACTACCTGTCCCTTCGGACCGTACGAAGTCAGGTACCCCAGCATTTCTCAGTCTGCACCGACTACTTGACTTGACTCTCTTTGAAACAGNACTTTGAGGTTATGAAATCGGTGGACTATCCTTCTTGACTGAGTAACCTTTTCTGGGAGTACGACCCTTTCTAGCTTCCGCCCTCCTCTCCCCCTACTGTCCCCTACTCTACCAATCTACCGTAGTGGCTGAACTATCTGTACTTAAACGCATTCGAGACCCTCAACCACTACCTGTCCCTTCGGACCGTACGAAGTCAGGTACCCCAGCATTTCTCAGTCTGCACCGACTACTTGACTTGACTCTCTTTGAAACAGACTGTAATTCCTTTTAGAAAATGAAGAATGATATTTAGGTGCACCATTTTATTGACTCAACAACCTCTTTATTTTCGTACTCACGGAAAAGAATAAAACACTTAGTCAAAGAGTGAAGTCAAGTCAGCGAGTCAGTACAGGCTGAGAAACGATGAGGTACCTGATATCGTACGGTCCGAAGGGAGAGGTAGTGGTTGAGGGGCTCGAATGAGTTTGAGTACAGATAGCTCAGTCACTACGGTAGGTTGGTAGAGTAGGAGACGGTAGGGGAAGAGGAGGATGGAAGTCAGAAAGGGTCGTAGTCCCAGAAAAGTTCACTCAGTCAAGAAGTGTAATCCATCGGTTTCATAACCTCAAAGGATCGTCCTAAGTTTTTCCGTTTGACTATAACTATCTCTACTATGAACAAATAAGTTTGAGAAGTTATAAAACTCGTTTAAATCCGGTTGTAAGAGAAGAAAGATAAATCAAGTTTTGCAGTACTTGATAATCTCTTGTACCTTTCGAACGTCTAATAGAACGGGTCCGACAAGTAAAGTGTGTTCGACTAATTGGGAACTTCTCTAAGTCAATTGGAGAAGGTCCAGTGTGTAGAGTAATCGGTATTTGAATTCTAATCTAAGGTTCAGCGTCGTTCACTGAAAACCCAAACGACCACGTAAGTATACATTGACATGAGAAGTATTCGTTTTAAGGACATAGACTTTAGTCAGATCTTATGTTTGAACAACTCCCTTACTACCACGGAATAAATGGAAGTCCTCGTTTCGGAAAGGGTACTCTATATTCACAAATAACCGTGGGACTGAGTACCGGAGTTATTGACTTCCTGTAGTTTTCTTATACCAACGAGGGAGAGTTCACGACTCAAATGGAGACCACCGGAGTTTGAGACGGACGGGATGGTACTTGTTGTGGGTGGGGTTCCACAAACCGTGTGGACAGTCGAAACACCCAAACTCGTTGTTTGGAAAGGGACCGAAGGGACCACCAAGTCACCATTTCTTAGGCGGACGGTCGAGTTTCTGCACCCAAACAGGGACCCAGTCCTTCTAGGGGACTTCTTCCTTTACCGTCGGGTGAGATCATAAGAACGGAGTTCTCAGAGTACCTGTCTCCCCGGACCACCCGATATCAGGTATCCCATCGTTTTCTCAACCTGTACTAAATCACTGACTTGTTATTGTTGTTGGAAAAGGTCAGGAGGTCGTAGGAAGGTTTCACGTTAGCCCTAAAAAGTAAAATGTCGATTTCCTTTACTTGTGTCCACAAGAATAGTGTATAATCCGACCCCTTTTACTTCTTTTGTACCAACCTTAAATTTATAATTAAAAAGTAAATTCTACCTTTATAAGGGAAAACTGGTAATTATTTTTAGTATTGTGACCTCTTTTATCCAAACCCCCCACTTTAGGAGATTTAGTATACCGAAAAAGTAAAAAAGATGTCTCTGGCTGAGGACCAAAAGTAAGTAAATGGAATGGACACCCACAAGTCAGTGAATCAACACAGACTGAGAAACGTTGAGGTACCTGACATCGGGTGGTCCGAGGAGACAGGTACCTTAAAAGGTCCGTTCTTATGACCTCATCCAACGGTAAAGGAAGAGGTCCCCTAGAAGAACCGGGTCCTTAGATTGGAGGTAGAGAACATAACCGTCCGTCTAAGAAATGGTGACTCGTTGGTCCCTTTGGATTGAATAAGTCGTTTATAATTAATTCATAGATGATATCGTTTATGACAGGGTCGATGAACAAGTCACCACTTGTTTGGTCTGTTTAAATCGGGGGAGTAACCAGAAGGTAAATTGACCCCTTCTATCCATTATTATTTATCATTTGTTTATGTATTCTACAATTCACAATATTTCTTCCTGGACCTCTTACGTTCCCTCATGACCAAACCTAGGTCACCAGTCTCTTCCAGAGAGATCCTTCTCTTTAATATGAGGTTCTTTCTCCTCCTCGTTTATGTTACATTTCTTTATCTCCGTACTTCGTCGTATTCAAGTCATAACGACCCCGGTACCCAGTCCTTCCTCTTGGCCACTTCCCTTCTGGCCTCTCCACCCTTCTCCGGTCTACTGTTTGAACACCTAGAGGACACACTAAAGGTCACGACACAGTCTATCTGTCGAATATTTAATAAAAGATTAAGGTCCTGAAGTACTAAAACACTTAGGCAAAAGGAAAAAGGTGGTCGTACACCATATTCGTAGTGTTCGGGAATAACTAAAAAATTACCTTTTTATACGGGAAAAAGAATGACTAGTATAATCAAAACAAAAAAATTGAAAAATAAAACATAACCCAATATCGGTTAATCCCAAAGGGACCACCGAGTCGTCATTTCTTAGACGGATACTACGTCTTCTACGTCTTACGGGGTCCAAACTAGGGACCTAACCCTTCTAGGGGACCTCCTCCCGTACCGTCAGGTGAGGTCATAACAACGGACCTCTTAGGGTGTCTGTCTCCTCGGACCGTCCGATGTCAGGTACCCGAACGCTTCTCAGCCTGTGTTGACTTCACTGATTGTGTGTATCGGTTAATTGTCCGTTGCAACACTATCAAAGTCCACTTGTCGTTTCCCAGAGTCGGTATGTACGTGTATATACGTAAGAGGGGGTTTGGGAGGAGGGGAAAGAACTAAAATATAGGTAGAAAAGATTCAACGGAACGAAATGTTGAACTATATTACCAATCTCGGAGAAAAGAACGGACCCGTAACGTCTTGGATTCCAGAAGGCACCGAGAATTTCTACTGAAGACAACTTAATCTTCTTGGATATTCTCGAGGACACTTGAGGGTTCAAAGGTTGGAGTGAATAACCCCGAAAAAGTGAGGTTCAGAGCCACGCCAATGAGTCTAAATTACAATTTTACTCACAGACTTTATACGTACCATATACATAATGTCTGTTAACTATCAGATATTAAAGACGTTACTTTCATTACACTCAAGAACTAGATCAAAAGTATCCCGAAAACCCGTCATCAATGAAATTTTCCTGCGAGAACTTTTATCTAGACTTTATCTAGAGTGTCCGACATAAATAAGTAAGTATTAGTAAATAACTACAGGATGGAATACGTTTTAATGTCACGGACCTTGACCCCTGTGTTTTCACTCATTCTATTTTAGAAAAGAAAGTTCCTTGAAGGTTGATAATCACTAAGAATATTCTTTAGACTACTGAGAGACGGAAATCATATATGCATCTTACCAAAATCCAGTTACCAATTTTTCCAAAATATTTTAAAGTATTTTTTATCAACTCGAGAAACTAATACGTATTCGAGTACATTTCGACTTAAATAGATTGTACGACTGATCTCCGTTCTCTCCCCTTTTTTTCGGTCTTCTTTTCATGATTAAGTACCACGTGTTGAACTCTTAGAGGTAACTTGTCGACGTTACCTTGTGAGTGGGAAAAACAAGTGTACCTCAACGAGAGACCTTAGGAGTCTATAGGTACCAGCGGACTCCCGAGGAGTTTACAGTGGTCCCGTTGTTGTTTCATTGTGTGTACTTCGTCGGGAAGACACTGTAAGAAATACTTTTCGTAACTTAATTTAATAACGTATTGCTTACTAGACGTATACTTTCCGTCACTTGACGACCTCTTGGGTCGACTTTTGTTCCGACTTAAACTAAGGATGGAGGTGGCTATTGAATGACCGAGGGACTCTTTAGAATGACACTGGGTTGAAGGGTTAAACCTTACACCCTTTATAATTATTACACGAATACTGGAGTTCCGTTAATACTTGAGTTAAATCCCTCTAGCAACTTTGTCTCTTTTGAGGGTAAATAGGGAATGGGACAAGGAGAATAGAAAAAAAAAAGAGGGAGACCAGTTGGAAGGTTTTACTAATTCTTTAAAGGTGAGACCAACTTTGGTAACGTTACCAAACAGTATTGGATACCTCAAGGATCCCTTTTCCCGTCGTCGATGTGACTCTGAGTCACCATTTCTTAGATGTCACGTCCTTGAGGTCCTCTGGTCCCAAGTTAGAGACCCACCCCTTCTAGGGGACCTCTTCCTTTACCGTTGGGTGAGGTCATAAGAACGGACCTCTTAGGGACACCTGTCTCCTCAGACCGTCCGATGTCAGGTATCCTAGTGTTTCTTAACCCGTACTGATTCCGTTGAATCGTACGTGTGTACACGGTAACTAACACGATTATTCGTAATAAAATAAAATAGGATTACTGTTTCTGGAGGAGATAACCAATAGACAAAATACATATTATCACAAATATATAATTAGGGTTTGAGGATTAAATCAAAAGATACAAACACCCAGATAAAGATGAAACATATATGTAAGAATTTAATGATTTATTCTATTGGATACACTTTCGTAAATCTGTCAGTAAAATTAATCAAGTGTTCAAAGTCATGTCTTCTTAGTGGACTACGGGAAAAAAAGAAAAAATTACAAAATAAATGAATAAACAGACGTGACCCAGAATCAACATCGTGTGTCTTAGAAAATCAACGTCGTACATCCTAGATAATTATCAAGAGACTGGTCCATAACTTGGACCCGGGGAACGTGACCCTCACACCTCAGGGTCGGTAACCTGGTACCTCTTCCAGGGACACGAGAAAGTTGAATGTGTTAGACCCTAGGTGACCGTTCTTTCAGTCTTCTTCTAGGTCCTTGAACGTAAAAATTCTACGAAAGGTCTTTTAACACTTCCAGATCTAGACATCCTGTGTGAAGTTTCTGTGGTAAAATAGTGTATCACCTACGAGATTTATACCGGAGGAAAGAAAAGAGATCTACGGACTCATGTCCTTCTTTTGGTTACTGTTGTCAAAACAAAATTCAAGTCATTCATGTATCCTATACTCAAGTCATGTCTCCTATGACACACCAAATGAACTAACTTTATGTGGTTTTACTTTGAAGTAAAGTTTAAATTGGAGAATCCAACAACCGGAGACATTTTGAAGTCACAAGTTTCACCACGAACCCATTTCTTTCGAGGGTGTCTTCGAGACCACACTATTTAGAGAAGTTCTGAGGAGGTCGTGTTCCTCGTCGATCTCATTACGGTTCACCCCTACGTCCCCTAAAGGACAAATAAGAAAAATGGTTGATTTTACTAAAATATGTAGGACACTAAAAATGTCAACAAGACTTTCCTTCGAGAATATAAATTGAGGTAACTTTACATCACGAATACAAAAACCTCCTACCCTTCTACCCCTATTTAGAGGAAACGGGCAGAGTACTCAATTACTTAATACATAAGAAGGTCGAAATGAAGAGACGACACTTATTGTCTCCGTTACAATCTGAAGTATCCTGACTACTGCTTAAAGATTCCAAGTATTCAATACACAGCCTGCTAAGTCCTCCGTCACATATGTAAAAAACCGAGAAGGGGGTGAGGAAAAGGACAGGAAAACCGTACATCGTAAACTTATCAAATTAGGTCGAGTATTGTCCTACCCGTTCTCTTCCCCTAAGTTTAATTTTAAGAAATTCCATAGAGTGTATTTTTCCAAAAGACTTCTTTCCCTAAGTTCGAGTATAGTGCTAAAATATAATTAAAACTTAAAACAGAGAAGTAAAAGAAACAAGAGACACATGTCGTATTAGTCCACAACAGATACCCGTCTCGACAACGAATCACTGTCGTTTGTCTCACAGACCCTTTCCGGGAGTAGGGTAAGAGAAGACCTCGATGACTCCGGAATATAGCACTATACAGTCGGAAAAATCCCAACTTATTTCCGATCTCTATCTTCAATTCAACTTGCAAGTGCTAAGTCTTAGTTATCCTTCATGCTGACAAACGGGACTTTCGAGTCAACACAGGTACTACAAAAGTCTCTCACTGTTCATCGGATACTATGAGTTTCGTTTGATTACCGTCTGAAAAACTACAATCCAAGGTTTAGGAAAGTCAAATGAATGATGTTTCTCTTTTATATATTTATATGAAAACTATATGTTCCTTCTTTTTTTAATTACTGTCACTCTATCTGGGTCGGTCTCGGTCATTCTTATTGTAAAGGACGTCTCGGATCTTTTCGTGAGGTGAAAAGTCTTCCCTTCCACAATCCGCACTTGAACTGTATCTATACCCTCTAGTTGTCTCACTCTCAACGAGTCAGCACAGGCTGTGAACCACTGGGGTACCGGACATCGGATGGTCCGAGAAGACGGGTACCTTAAAGGTCCGTTCGTATGACCTCACCCAACGACAAGGGAAGAGGTCCCCTAGAAGACCTGGGTCCCTATTTTGGGTCCAGAGGACGTAACATCCGAATACTGCTAGTTAGACGTTCATAAATAATGATGGAAGTTACACGAGTTATCTGTGTATTTTTGTCTTGGAAAATTATACTACCTTTACCTCAACAAAAACAAATTAAATCCATTAGGTTTATATAATTAGGGACCTTTTGTGTAAAACTTTTTAGTGTATACAGAAGTAATTTGTGGCTCACTTTTCATCTTTCGTCAGTCTAGTCGTCCCCTATCCTTCCACTACTTTGTCATGTATGGAGAGGGACTTCTCAAATGTACTCGTAAAAGTTCTACAAAAACACTTGTTCAACACCTCCTAAGAAAAAAAATTCATCTCTTTTATCAGAACTATTTATGGATCTGAAACTTCGAACTTGAACTTAAAGATAAGCTATAGTGGAAAAGAAAAACACAAACTATATCAACCCAACATTTCTGTGTGTAACTGTTTTTAGAAAATCTTGAAAATTAAGACCTATTTTATTTAGGTTACGGATTCAATCCATAGTCAGGAGTGGGAGATATATTAATGCCTCGAAAACAATACGTCCTTACGGGGTCGACCCCTTTACGGTCAATTATCTAAGTCTGTCTACCTAAAACTACTCTCAGATGTGACAAGTGTGGGGAAATCGTTTACAAAAGCTTATAAGAGTTCATTGTGGGAATTGAACTCTTGTTTATATCTAAACGAATGAAATCTCAGTCATCAACAATAATAGTAATCGTCATATATTTTTATAGACAAGACAAAAACGTATAACTTCACGATTTAAGTATATAGTGTAATATAGAGATCTGGAAACCGACGGAACATGTATGTCTCTTTTGTGTGCGACTTAAATCTGAAACCGTCTTTTAATAAAGTCGACAACACTTTATAACGTGAATTTTTTTTTTTTGAAGGGAGGGGTGGTTTCAGGTTCGCTAGCAGTTGACACCTTTATCGGAATACTTCAAAGGTTTCCCTTACGTTCGTTTAGGGAAACCAACAACAATGAAAGAAGAGTCATCTCTGACACTTTGATCTGGTTTTCCCTTATTGTAAGCTTCTCCTTAGTCTGACCAGGTTCCTCGTTCCCTTCTCCCACAAAGAGTGGTCTCGGTAAAACACCCCAGGTCACCAGACAACGGACCGTCATTAAATTAACTTCCAGTCTCAAAGTTCAACTCTCATATCCTTTGACCCTTCCGTCTAGTCTCTATCACGAACTTTCACTTCCATACTCTCAATTATATGGCTCGTGAGAGGAACTCCCGTCCTTTGAAACGATCCACAACACCCGTATCAACTTTTTGTTTCTAGAGGATTTTGAACGTAAGACCCCTATGTTACTGAAATATGTTGTTTATCGTGAAAATTAATAAATTAATGTTAACACCTCTCACGACATGTCTTCCTTCCCACGACATCCTCACATCGTTCCTCTGACTGTCGTAGACCTCCCGACCTCTTACGAAGGAACTCCTTGTCGTAAACTCGATTCAAGATCTCACGTCGTATTTAAAGATTCGGCTTTCCACAAAAAATCTTTTTGTTTGTTTTTATGTAAATTCCGGCATCCTCATCGGAGACACTTCGGAGTCTCAGTCCTTTCGTGGATGAACCCAATCTTGTCCTTGACCTTTCGGTGACCTCACCTACCTCTGTCTCTTAGTCATCCCCTGTTTCGACCACCCGTAACAATTGTGTCGTAGTGTGTAAGCACCCTCTGGGGGAAATGTAAAAGAGACACACATGGTTCCACCGAGACCAAGTACTACGAGTAAAAGGGAGACTTTCTTTTTCTTTTAGTCCTGAAGTCTAAATAAGACAATAAGACAATGTCAAGAATGGACAGTGTCTTTAACAAAAGACACAGAGTACTCTTTTAGTATGATGACGAACAAGTATTACCGTACCGTTTGAATTAAATCACAGATGTCACCGAAACATATATAAAGTTTTTGACCTTATAATCAAGTCTAATCATCTTTACACTCGATAGAACATAATAGTACCATATATAAATAAATCCAAAATTTATACCGTCAGAGAAGAAAAATTAAAGACCAATTTCTTGACCAAATCTTTTCCCTTTTATTTAGTTGAGAACACATGGTTTTATCTTCCGAAAAGTCTAAGATAAAGACTTATCGACTTATTACAAAGGTGTCGGAAACGTAGTGTAGACGTATACGCCGTCGACAAGACAGTAAGGATTTTGAGATCGTAAACAAGTATAAAATTCTACGAGATGTAAAAATACTCGTCTACATTCTCAAGTTCAAAATAAACTCCTTTTGTACGGAAAGGTTCAACGTTTTATATTAAAGACCAAGTAAAGAATCCTTTACTTTTATGTTCTATGTAAAAGATTACGTGAGACCACCAAATTGAAGAGTCGGTTGATACGTCTCCTGTCGTATTTGGTGTCTGTAACCCGAGGAAGGTGGACAGCCTGTTCTAAAATGACTAACGTAACAAAACTTCTGGGCACAATGATTCTGAACCCCGAATTAAAATCAAATAAACATGTGACACATGTAATACTTCTTTATATTCGGTAAGAACAATTAACAGTAGTAGTCTAAACTTTTCATTATCTTCACTCCTATAATCTATGTCACCACTCATCACCATGTCTTAACCATTTCCTTCAGCTAAATTTTTACTCTGACTTATAAACAATCCGACGACGTGAGTACGATTAGTGTTGTGACACTAATTACTCACCACTCAACCACCCTAGACGACTCGTGGATGATATCACTCTTATAAGAAAACGAGCGTCCAGTATCGTCTTATTTGTCTCTCTCTCTCTCTTTTGTCTCGGAGAAGAAACATTCATTTATTTTTCAAACGGACTATTTGTTTTATATAAACTACTACGAAATTTTTTAAGGTTTTTAACGGTTTTTAGTGTTTACTTACGAGATGATTGACTCATATATTTACGGTTTTCTTATTTCTTCTTTCGTCTAAGACTAGCCGTTTCTAGTAAACATCCTCCGGACACTTTTCTCTGGTTAAAATGAACCAACCTCTCCCTCCAGACACCGGTACTACTCCAGGTCTCTCCTCGCCTCGGGACCAAGACACAGACGATCCTAGAAGAGTGTCAACACACCGACCTCCGTTCTATACAGTGGTGAGTTTGAGTTAAAATATTAGATATTTTATCCCACCTAATAGTAAAACAACACACTATACTTTATTATATACATTCTCCTACCACTACCTTGTCCCAATTCATAATTATGAATTTCACGGTCGGAAATAATAAATAATAATATAAGTACTTAGTCAGAACAACCCGTGTGTCTTTTTCGTGTCTCCTTCCTTGTTCGGACGTCTCTTTATTCAGTCAGGTAAAATTTGTTACCTTCACAATAAAGGTCGTCTAATTTATATAATTTCTAATAAAATTTGTGGGTCACAAATTACTAGGGGTATTTCAACACATTGAAAATTTACAGGAATTTTTAGATCTTCAATTAAGATATGGAAGTGTTAACCTTTATGTTGATTAAGCACTGAGTGGAAATTTGTTACACAAAGAATACCTTCTTGTATGACAAATTTCTCACAAGTGAGTGGTTTGCTACCTCCCACACTGTGAAACTAAGTTTCAAGTGATCAGGTCAAAAGGTAAATCTTAGTACATGTATCTTTCAGTTAGAAAATTAATAAAAATTTTTCAGACACCCATCTTTACACTAGACCTCTTTGTATGTAATTTACACATCACACTTATATGAAACCCTTAAAGGTCCAAGACTTTTTCAGGTACACTCCTTTTGACCCTCCTCCTGGACTGTGTGATCCCAGGGTAAGTCTTCTTACGGAAAAAGAGTACGATCAAGGGTTAGGGATGTGTGTGATAAGGCTCTTTAGACACGACGGGATTAGGGTCGCGTCCACCAACCCACGGGACTAAGGTGTGACCCACCGAAGACACTCCCTTTTTTTTTTTTTTCGGGATCTCATTCTCTAGGACCTGGTTCAGTGAGTTGTCTCGACTGAGATAAAAGAGTACAATTTATTCATAGTCATGGAGATCAGAAACACTTTTCCGATTTTCTTTCCTGTAAACCCCTTTTTTTTTAATCATTGAGGTCCTGACCGATGTCAGATCTATAAGTTGTTAACGAGAATCTACATCGGTTTTCGACAGGAGTGGAACAAAACAAAATTTGTAGATAATAATCCGAAGTACTACTGGTGAGAGATTTTATATTCGAGTAAATTATAAATATCATCATCCGTAATGATAAGGTGTTAAAATGTTCCTCATCTGACACCACTGCACTCCACTTTATTGAACAGAGTCCAGTCCGTCAATCGTTCGACCGTCCATCCCGAAAGTTGAACCTATAGACCAAGGAGGTTTCCCCACGACAGGGGTGAGTCCGACATCGTGGAGTAGATATGCCCTCTTCATATTATTCCTCGTATCTTTATACGTAGAAAAGAGACAACTCCCAAAAATATGAATCTTTGTCACTCGATACCCTGACTTCCTTTGTAATCTCTAGTAGATACTTAGGTCTAGGAAGAAAATGTTCAAGAGGGATTTTTGGTCTCTTCAATGTACTAACTGAGTGGTAGTGTCACTAGAACTATCATCTTTACACCATCCATGGGTCCAGAGGACTCAGTCATGGGAAAGTCGTAGTGTCCTCTATTAGATTAATGACAATTCTAGTGTAAGAAACTTTTTTTAATTAACTCTATATTAGGTGTATTTTAGGTAAGAATACTTCATACTAAAAAACACGTAAGTAGTTCAACATGTTGGTAGTAGCGATAGATTAAGACCTTGTAAAAGTAGTGGGGTTCTTTCGACTTGTGACTTCTTAACTACGAAAACTTGACACCACAACCTCTTCTGAGAACTCTCAGGGAACCTGACGTTTCTCTAGGTTGGTCAGGTAAGACTTCCTCTAGTCGGGACCCTCAAGAAACCTTCCTTACTACGATTTCGACTTTGAGGTCATGAAACCGGTGGAGTACTCTTCTCAACTGAGTAACCTTTTCTGGGACTACGACCCTCCCTAACACCCGTCCTCCTCTTCCCCTGCTGGTTCCTACTCTACCGACCTACCATAGTGACTGAGCTACCTACACTCAGACTCACTTGAGACCCTCAACCACTACCTGTCCCTCCGGACCGCACGACGCTAAGTACCCCAGCGTTTCTCAGTCTGTGTTGACTTGCTGACTTGACTTGACTGGACTTTTACGGATATACATCAGTATAGATAAAGAAGTAAGAGGGTTGGGAATCGTTGTCAATTCGATGAAATACAGAGATACTTAAACAGACAAGACCTGCAAAGTATATTTATCTTACTATATCACCCACGGAAACACAGACCGAAGAAAATGAATTGTACTACAAAAGTTCCAAGTAGGTACAACCTCGTACCTAATCATAAATAAGGGAAAAATACTGACTTATTATAACATACCTATATGGTGCAAAATGAATAGACCAGTAGTCAACTACCTGTACACCTAACAGAGGTGAAAAGCCGGTACTACTTATTACGAGGACACTTGTAGGTACAGGTGTAAAAACACACTTGTATACAAAAGTCAAAAGAACCTATACATAGACACTCGTCTCTTCTCCTCCCGTTCGTTACCCCGTAATCTCGGAGTCTCCAGTTGATCCCTTCTTGGGATACTACTTGACTTCACCGTGATTTGGTCCTCTCATACTATAGAGTCTAGGTTCGCTTCTTTCTTAAAGTCCTTCCTCCCACACTGGTTTTCACAGTTTTTGAAGACTCTTCAGACTTTTCTATTCCTGACTCTTTAACAATAACTTGACCGTTCTACCTCCAGTAACCACTGGAGTTCTTCACTCCAACACGACCCCACCATCCTTGGTTTTGTACCTCCTCACCCAATAAGTCCTATCTCTCCTTCCACTTCTTCACTTTCATGATACATTTAGAGTGTTCACACGATATTATATACGAGTTTTTGTGATAACTATGAACATTAAACTCTAGGTTTAGTCTCCCTAGTTTTATATCACCTTTCCCGTTTTCGAAACCTCAGTCTTTGTGGACTCAAGTTGAGGTCATTATAGTGGACGAAAAAACCACCAGAATACGTTCACTAATCAATTCAGTAACCTGAAATAAAAGGGAATAGATATGTTGTCGCTAATATTATGGATAGTATGTTGTTACTATACTTCTGAGTTAAGTCAAGCCAAGTCAGCGAGTCAGCACAGGCTGAGAAACACTGGGGTACTTAGCGTCGTGCGGTCCGGAGAGACAGGTAGTGGTTGAGGGCCTCAAGTGAGTCTGATCACAGGTTGCTCAGTCACTACGGTAGGTCGGTAGAGTAGGAGCCAGCAGGGGAAGAGGAGGACGGGGGTTAGGGAGGGTCGTAGTCTCAGAAAAGGTTACTCAGTTGAGAAGTGTACTCCACCGGTTTCAGGACCTCAAAGTCGAAATCGTAGTAAGGGAGGTTTCTTTAGGGTCCCGACTAGAGGAAGTCTTACCTGACCAACCTAGAGGAACGTCAGGTTCCCTGAAAGTTCTCAGAAGAGGTTGTGGTGTCAAGTTTTCGTAGTTAAGAAACCGCGAGTCGAAAGAAGTGTCAGGTTGAGAGTGTAGGTATGTACTGGCGACCTTTATCGGAACTGATCTACCTGGAAACAACCGTTTCATTACAGAGACAAAAAGTTATACGATAGATCCAACCAGTATTGAAAAGAAGGTTCCTCATTCGTAGAAAATTAAAGTACCGACGTCAGTGATTGACGTCACTAAAACCTCGGGGGTTTTTATTTCAGACTGTGACAAAGGTGACAAAGGGGTAGATAAACGGTACTTTACTACCTTGGTCTACGGTACTAGAAGCAAAAGACTTACAACTCGAAATTCGGTTGAAAAAGTGAGAGGAGAAAGTGAAAGTAGTTCTCCGAAAAATCAAGGAGAAATGAAAGACGGTATTCCCACCACAGTAGACGTATAGACTCCAATAACTACAAAGAGGACCGTCAGAACTAAGGTGAAACACGAAGACGGTCGGGTCGCAAAGAGTACTACATGAGACGTATATTCAATGTATTCGTCCCACTGTTATATGTCGGAACTGTATGAGGAAAAGGATAAACCTTGGTCAGACAAAAAGGTGCAGGTCAAGATTGACAACGAAGGACTGGACGTAGATCCAAAGAGTTCTCCGTCCAATCCACCAGATCATAAGGGTAGAGAAAGTATTAAAAGGTGTCAAATAACACTAGGTGTGTCAGTTTCCGAAACCGTATCAGTTATTTCGTCTTTATCTACGAAAAGACCTTGAGAGAACGAAAAAGCTATTAGGTTGTCTACAACCGTTAAACTAGAGACCAAGGAGACGGAAAAGATTTAGGTCGAACTTGTAGACCTTCAAGTGTCA